>JAOEHQ010046822.1:0-11249 GCA_025447715.1 Asclepias incarnata
TTATCATGATCTAATGGTCAAGATCTTATCTTATTTGTTTTACTTTAATACTTGTTTTACAATAACCACTCCCTATAATCTTATATATTAGTGCATTTGTAGTTAATAGTCACTTGTACACAAGTCAGAGATTTTAAATATTCCCTAATCTTATAGAGCCATAAAACCATGTTACATATAGCAAAAATGATAAAGGGGACTTTTCTGCTAACTCTTATATATCAAAGCATCAACAGCATCAATAGCTCTAAATTTATCATAAAAGAAGGTACTATTGATGATATTCAAACTGCATTTAACAGCACAAACTTACATCCGAGAGTTTGGTTAAATTTTACATCCAGGAAATAGAAAAACTTTATCCAAGCAGTAATCGAAATAAATCCAGATGCATGGTATCCCTGTTTTGATCAAGGATATATAGTTCCCCCATTTCACATCTTCGGTTACATGGTATCCCTGTTTTGATCAAGGATACCATTTCAATCAAAGATAAGCTTAACACGAGTGCAGGATCTTACGCACTTCTTAACTCGGTGGTGCCTCGGGATGCTGGTGTGGTTAAGAAGTTGAGGGAATCAAGTGCCATTATACTTGGGAAATCAAGCTTGAGTGAATGGGCTCATTTCAGAAGTTCTCTAGCACCTAATGGCTGGAATGCTAGAATTAAAAAGCTGTTGTAAGTTCTTGATTCCACTATATATATTTTCTTCTGATTTTTTAGAAAGCCAATTTAGTTTTTTTTTTTTAATTGAAAAGCAAGCTTTTTATTAGAATTCTAGAAAAGGTTACAATTATAAATACAAATTAACAAGAGAAAGGTGAAATAGTCCAATCTACCCATCTATATTTACAACCTTTGCTACTATTTGTAACTCAATTGAAAGAGAGAAACCAATATGATAGAACAGGGACTCGGGTTTGGAAGATTTGTTTTGGAAGCACACCAAGTTGCGGTTTTTCCAAGTTACCCAATTAGCCGTGAGTATGGCAACATCAAACTGGGACTTCTTAATTGTGTTGAGTCCCCTGTGTTCACCCCAGTTGAGAACGCCGCTGATATTTAAACAGCCAATTAAGTATCCACGCACATATTTTCAGTTTGTCTACCATGGGACTAAGATCACACATCCTCTTGATTGATGAGTCACCTCAAATACCTCCATAAAAGTTGTCATGTCAGCCAAAGTACAATAACAATATTAGAAAGTTGAATACATTTCCAAACACTTACCCATTGTTTATATACCTCAATGTGATGTGTATCAACACCGAATTCCAGCAACAATTGACAAAAGAAACAGAATTTAATAAGAAACAAAGCCAAGAACAAAGAATTGACACGGACAAAACCAACCGAAGTCGGCTATTAAGAATGATAATATGGATTCGAGCTCCAGTGACTCCTAATTAGTTCAAAGAACTGACATATAATTCCCTCCCTCAAACAAATGGCACACAAACCTTATTTAAAGACTTGACAGACTTAGACCTAATCTTGATGGACAAGTAACTTCCAAGAATAAAAAGACTAATATTAAAATTGACACTTAACACCCTTAACTTCTAGTTCATATCACAATGAACTTAAAACAAGATGTATTTAACTTGTGCAGAACCCATATGGCCATATGTAGCAACTGTTGATCCATGTGGTTCAAGCACTGGATCAGCTATATCACTATATCAGTTGCAACAAACATGGTTACAGTATCATTGGGTACATAAACAGATGGTTCGATCCTATGTCCTTCAAGTGCCAACTCGGTTGTTGGTATCAAACCCACTTTATTCCTCACAAGCCGTGCAGGAGTCGTTCCAGTTTCTCCCTAGGCAAGACACAGTCGGGTGGTAAGCCTAATATTTTTTGTTCACTTTTATTATAATCTACTGAGTATAATGCTACTTTTATCTGTAGAAATGGTGATTTGTATTTGTGCTAAATTAATTAGTTGTATGACATATTTTTGTCTCTTTATTCGTTCTTGGTCAAGATAGACCAATATGTAGGACGGTTACGGATGCTTTGTATGTTCTTGATGCTATCGTCAGTTTTGATAAAAATGATGCAGAGGCAACTGGAAATGGTTCAAAATATATTCCAGACAATGGTTTTGTGAAACACCTGAAGTTCCATGGACTCAAAGGGAAAAGGTTAGGGGTAATGAGGGATTATCCCTATTTTGGATTTGCTGAAGACACTAAAACCTTGAATAAGTTTAAGAAACATTTTGCAATATTACTGTAAGCATTCACGTATCCGCCTTTAGCTTTTTCTTTTGAGCATAAAATGTTCGTTTAACATTCTTATGCTGCAAATTTATTTAAAACAAGCGAAAGTGGTGCTACTCTGATAGAGAATCTGGAGAACATAGACTTGGATCACATTATTTCCGTGTTCAATGGTGAATCTATAGCAATATTGGCAGAATTCAAGATAGCTATAAAGGCCTATTTAGAGGAGCTAGTGACTTCCCCTGTGAGATCTTTAGCTGATGTAATAACTTTCAACAAGAAATATGCAGACTTGGTAAAGCCCAGTTATATGCTTTAAACCTCTCCTTAAATAATTTTATTTCTAGTATAAGCACAATTATATAACATTGTAGGAAAAGCTCAAAGAATACATACAAGACTTGTTTTGGCAGCTGAGAATACAACTGGTATAGGCAAGTCAGAGAAGGGAGCACTGAGGAACTTGACAACAGCATCAAAACATGGGTTTGAAAAGTTGATGAAAGAAAACAAGTTGGATGCACTTGTGACTCCATATTCAGATGCTTCTACGTTTTTGCTATTGGTGGATATCCCGGAATTAGCGTTCTAGGTGGGTACGATGAAAATGGGGCTCCTTATGGTATTTGTTTTGGAGGTTTAAAGGGTTCAGAACTAACATGGATCGAGATTGCTTATGGTTTTGAACAAGCTACTAAGTTCAGAAAACCTCCTCAGACAGAGCATCAATTGTGATCAAAAAAGTCATGAGCCATTTTTAATTACATCTCCGTACAAAAATATATTACAACTTCGTTAGAAATACGTCTGCAAGTGTCTCAAACATGGTCTTATTGAGATCTTCCCTGCATATTGCAGAATTCGATGAACTGGGAGTCTTGGTTGAATGTTGTCATTCATTCCCAGTGACATTGAGAATGAAATAATATCTGCTATATTTACTATATTGAAGTAAATTTAAACAATTACATATCTGATTAAGCTTTTCTTTTTCATATATAATAGATTTATAACGTCAATTTTATTTTATTTTTGAATTGAAAGACAAATATCTACACACATCTATGCATTTGCAATTTAACCACGATATCTTATTTGGTTTAGGCATGAATCGACTAGGAAAAACCAAAAACAAAACCACTAAACCAAATTGTAACTTGGGAGAATCGAACCAGCAAACCCAAAATTTTATTGGATGATGATTGGTAGCCCGGCGCCTCATATCTACCCCATTTGACCACCATTGCCAATTAAACATTCATGGCATTGCACACTCAGCCCATTTCCAGGCTTGATGAAGCACTTGCCCTTATCATAAAAATCAAAACTACAGCCAAAAGAAAAGCAGATGATCATAGAAAGAGGGACTGATCATATACAAATGAGAGTCTCAAGTCGTCCAAATAGTGTTAAAGGGTTCATTAAGGACATTGGTCCCATTGTTGTTTAAATTAAAGGGCACTGCTCCTATATCAAAAGGACATTGATCCCATTTGGTTATTTGGTTTATACAACTCTTAACACACTCAATTCAGTATACTGACACTTTGCCAAAGTTGTAATACAGTCCTCCTCATTATTGTTTCTAATAATAAAATTATTCAGTTTTTTACAAAAAAGAAGTAAAAAAAAAATAAATAAATAAATTTTAAACCATAGGTACAGATTACCAGTTTTTAAATGTTTCCATTTAAATTCACAACCATTTAATTATTTTTATAATAAGAACGTACGTACATATATGTTTGTGAAACCCAATCGAAGTCTTGTTGGAAAATATATATATATATATATAGTTCAATATTTATTAGTATGTCAACTATACTATAGGTAGATCCGTAGATGCGCGTTTCCTCAACTTGTGCATTTTTATCATAAGAAAATAGATGTTTGTAGATGCCCAATCAAAGTCTTGTCTGTAGATAATTCAATACTCTTGTATGTCAACTCTTACAGATGTGTATTTCTTAACATAATCATGCATCATTACCATAAGATTAAGCCAATTAGAGATTATTAGTATGTCAACTATTACAGATGTGTATATCCTAATATATAATATAATCATAACTATAAGATTAGGCCAATTAGTCAATATTAGTATGTCAACTCTTACAGATGTGTATTTCTTAATATAATATTAACTGTCAGATTAATTAAGCCAATTACTTGTTTCTGAGGTTAGTAGCAAAAGTGCAAAACCCCACGTACTTTGATAAAATATGTTAATATCATACCAAGATATATCTTGAAATACAAATATCCAAATACTAACACGTACACCAACTTACAATTTATGTTCCCAATATATTTTTATCAAATTATGAACATACGGAATTAGAATTATGGGCCATTTGTAATTACACACCTTGCATGAATCCATATCCATCTCTACGATGCAACGGGAAAAAAATGTATAAAAAGAATCATGGTTCTACGATGTGATTCTCAATGGTAAACAAACAAGACAAAGTAGTGGTAAACAAAAATGATAAAATGCCGTATCAAAATAGGTACGATAACTAATATTAAAATCATTGGCATTAAACTAATACATGAAACTTAATCTTAAATTAAAAAAGGTTAAATACTTTATATGTAGTATAAATCAATTGATTTTTACTAATAATTGGTTTTACTATATATTTAAGGGCAGTGATCCGTACACCACTAATTTTTAGGCGTACACCACTAAACATGTTTTAAGTTGTTATAATGTACAACACCTTAAAGTATGTTTGGTGGTATATGACTAAAAGTTAGTGGTGTACGAATCATATGATTTACAAAATTTTGTGAGATAATTAATTAAAAAGATGTTATAATTCTTTGATAGATTGTACAACATGCTTTATAGAGTGTAATATGTTGAAAACTAATCTTAAACTGACAAAGGCTACTATTTATTTACGTATAAGTTACAAAATTCTGTGAGAAATAAAAAAAATGTATCAAAAATGATGAGTTTTATAGATTGTATAACATGCTTTATAGAATAATTTATAGATAATAAAGATGAAGTATGGAAACACTACCTACAATCCTCCAAAAATAATAATAATAATAATAATAATAATTAATTACCATGTGTAGTTTTAGGAGACTAATTTGAGACTTTTCGTAAAAAGATTATAAAAATCCAAAAACCCCACAAATCTTTTTCCCCGATCATCTTCAATGTGCCCATCTATTTCCACCCTTTAAATGTCTATTTCCACCCCTTTTTATGCTTTAAATAGTTGTACGGTATGCAATACTAATTATACATTAGTTTGTCTTATATGGTGGAAATAGTATCCCCCTCTTCAATTCCTCGCCAAAACTTTAAACTGTCACATCCATTAAAGTACAATTTAAGTTTTTTCTTTTAGCTTCAAAAAGTAGTTCAATATTTGCATAAAACATATTTTATTTGAGGATATCATCCGTACTGCAACATTACGTAATCTTAGGTACTTCACCTCTCACACACCGGGGATTTAATATGTATATTTAATAAACTTGGGCAAAATGGAAACTTTTTTCTAAACAAATCTGCATTACGGATCATTTCCCTATTTTATTTATACTCCTTTATAATAAATACATTGAGTTAATTTCACAAATGGCACATATGGTTGTCGCGATTTGAGTTTTAACACTTGTGGTTTACTTGTATGTATCAGTAGTGTTCACTCCTGAATTTGCATTTTGTATCACTAACCGTCCCTATCTCTAACGAACGTTAGTTAGGTTCCATTAAGTCCCTTATGTGCAAATGCACATGAGGGTATTTACATCTTTTTGTCTTTCTAAATATACCAAATAAGTTGCCCACTGGGGAAATAAGGCATGGGGGATGTCACCTGGCAGTTGGTGACTGGAATATATAGTAGATGAGACGACGGGCAGGAGGTGGTTGTGAAGTGGGTAAAGGTGGAGGTGATGGTAGTGATACAGGAGTGGGTTAAAAAGTGGCAATGATGGTGGTGGCTGAGGTGGTGTAGGCTGGCCGGTAAAGGGTGGTGGTGATGTTGATGGCCGGTGTGTGGTGGATGTGGGTTTCGGTGGTGATGTTGGTGGTCGGTTGTGGTGGTCCAGCCGTTAGGGAGGAGTAACGTTAACGGGAGCAAGAGGGATAAAGGTTGCACGCTTTTCAAGTTAGAGAAAAATTAGAGATTCAAAATACTCAACTAGAATATATGTTATAAAGATGATAACAAAGAATCAAAATACTCTAAAAGCTATATCATTAATCATATGGAATAACTGTATATCGGAAGAAAAATAGAAGGAGAAGTAGGGAGATATGTGTTAATGTGTTAGGTTATTATTGTCGTTGGTGTTTATGATGATTGGTAGAGGTTAGGGAAGGGTTGGGTTGGAAGTACGAAAATACCCTCATGTGCATTGCACATGGGGGACTTAACGGAGCTCAACTAACGTCCATTAGAGGTAAGGATGGTTAGTAATACAAAATGCAACCTTAAAGATGGACGCTGATACAAGTAAACCACATGTGTTAAAACTCAAATCACGACAACCACAACGCCCATTTGTGAAATTAACTCTAATACATTTAACTTACTACACTCCAAAATCTTTTTAATATAATATAACATTCATTACTTAATCCATCATAACCAGTGGTGGATCCAGGAATTTGAGTTAAAGGGGCGGAAAAAATTTTGACGAATCAACACCAAAACAAAACAGCTACCGGATAACAACTAAAACAACAATAAAACTCCGTTAAAAAAAACAACAATAAAACTAAAAATAAGGACATAAAAAGGTAACTCCAGTAAGAAATACAATAAATGTATTGTGGAACAAAGTAATTTAAATTTAGGAAATAATTTTTTTTAACGAGGGTGGTCCATTCCCCACCCTTCTAAAGGGTTGGGTCCGCCCCCGATCATAACCGCTTATATTTTACACACTTCATAATTTTTAATATCAATTACTTATCTTTCATCTCATTAATTTTTATCTCAACCATTTATTACACCCAAATATATATATTTAACTATTTAAGCATATAATAATTCAATTTACCAAATATTATTAATTTTATTCTATAATTAAAATAATTATCAAAGCGAAACAAGATAATTCACGACAACTAACATTTGTTGTCAAACGTAACATGTTCAACCAAGGCGCATTTTGCAGTACATTCTAGTTTAACATAAGACATGTTTAATTTTTGTAAATCATCTGAAAATCCCCTCATATAACATTAAATAAAATAATATGAACCGGCCCTTAGAGGGGAGGGAGTTGTTTCGGGTAAGGGGGTCGGGTTGGTTCGGGTAAAATGGGTACACCGCTGTGATGCTGTCGGGTCTTCGGGTAGCAGGATTGGGTTGGTGATTAAGGTACTTAAGCCGAGAAAGAGAGAGGAGCGTGGAGTGAGGCCAGTCACGTTATTTTCCTTTTTTTCATATATATATGTATGTGTGTGTGTGTTTTAATTTTAGCTAGTTTCACAATGTAAAAGACAACAAACTTTCAATTTATTCATGTTTGGTCCCTGCAATTTCAATGTTTTATACTGAAAGTTAATTAAATAACTTTCAGTTTAACCCCGTGAATTATTAACATATTTATAACATAGTTTTAAAGTTTTGAAATTTTTAAAAAAAAGTAATTTAAATTAGTTTCGTTAACAAATTGAATATGTTTAAATATCTTTCTTATTTAATTTTTTCTTTTATTTGTTTTTTGTTTTTCTAAGGTTGTGAATATGTTTAAATTAGTTTTTTAACAAATTGATTTTATAAATTTATATTGGTTTTGTTATTAATGTAATGTTTTGTTATTATAAAAATAATAGTTTTATCTAATTTTGGGTTGGAATTTGTGATGGGTTGGAATTTGTGCTGGGTTGGAGGTCACCACCCCCTCTCATTTTGGGTAGTTTAGGTAAAATTTTGGTAGTTTTGACAATGATGGTTTTTATTAGATAAATGTGACATGACAAATTGGGTATATTTGGGTTCATGTTCACCACTCCATCCTCTTTAATAGTTTTTGGAATCATGTACTTTTAGGCCATATCAAGTAACTTCATTTGTAAGTTCAACAAAGAAAGTTGCTTTACTTTTTTGGGATCATGGTTGTTAATAATCAGGAATAAAAACTAAAGTTCAATATTAGTGTAGTGGTTTCAGATTGCTTGAAGTTATGTCCCATGTTTTATTATTCGTAGATTGGTTTCATCTTTTATGTACTTTAGTTTTTGTCGCGTATTTTTGATGAAACAACAATAGTATATTGCAAGTTATGTATATATAGGATATATAATATAAAGTTTTAAATCTTGCCATATTAAATTAAAGATTACGTACAAAGGAATTAATCAAGTTCCATGAGATTCATCTAATGCTGAATATCTATTGTATGTTGCAAGAAGTAAACAAAAATCACATTGGATCAAGTGGTTTGTGTTTAGCATTAGAAGCTAGATGTTGTGGGTTCTAATCCTGCTTGGATGATGATTTGTCAAGTTCTAGTAGATGAGCAATGTGAAACGACCAAACTCGAAAACATGAAAAGAAAAAAAAAAAAATTTTTTTTTTACTCGGCGTCTCATACGCTGGACACCCGACGTATCATACGCCGGCTCAGAAATCGACTTTTTGGCGTAAAGGCTAGCAAAGACCAACGTAACCCAGGGACACAAGGAGCTACGCTGAAAAGTCACAATCCAAACCACCGTACGATACGCCCCTAGCCAACGTATCGTACGCTGGCACCTGCACAGCCCCAAAACTTTTTGACTAAATCATGACAAACCATTTCTCCGTAACCGAGTCCAATGACCAATATTTCCAACACTTAAATCATACATTTTAAACCATAATGACATCCTTCACATAGTCCAAACTAACGTTTATAAATCTTTGATTCAAATGGGTCATTTACCCACGCCATTATCCATATTGCCCAAATTTCCAAATTTCGATAAGACGCACCTTTACATTACATTCTTTGACATCAATTCCAATATTAAATGAATATGCGATACAAGACCCAATTTAGACCAAAAAGGATTTTCATAACATGTGGTCATCCAATACGACCAAGTTCTTTTACATACAATTCATTTGACTTCAAAAACTCCATATCCATGAAAGTAGCGTTTCATTACACAAACTATGCAAAGACTTTGACACTAAACTCGTATAACCGAAATGACACAAAAGATACAAGTTTATACCGAGCCAAAGTCCAAGGTTTACTAAACTTCTAATGCCAAAAGATCGCCAATTCCTTAATACATGGCTATATACCTTCGAGATCGCTTTCACTACCACTTCTCTTCACCTCAAGCTAATCAATTCAAACTCGGGAACCGCCTAAAAGATAAACATCTAAAACATTAAGCCAATGCTTAGTGAATAAGTTTGCACACATAAATATACACATTGGAGGATAACAAACACAACACACGCATGTAGCCTATGGTACCGTCGTACCATCTCTTGCATGCTCATATCAACCAAATTTCACATATATGGATCCATAGACAAACATAGCATCAATACGTTGTACATACGCATGAGCAAACCAAATAGCCATCACATAGGCATAGTCCGAATCAATTACAAGACATGGAAATCCACCATCATCTTATAATTGACCCAACGTATATATAGATGTGTACAAAATACTCACCTCCAATGTGACCACAACAACACAATGCTCTAGTGCTTTCAACCTAGCAATAATCATAATTCACATTTTAGGCCATCATCATAAGCATGGCTATCAACTCAAAATCACTAGTTCCCCATTGAACCCATCTCATCAATATTGTTATTGAGTTGCATAATCTTTACAAATTCTCATCTCATCATTATATGTGAAAAAGGGTTACACCAAATTTATCAAAATCTCCATTTCCCATATATGCTCATTACTAGCATTTCATTATCAAATATATGCAACTTAATAACAATAACATTATATCTAAGAAATAATTAATGATCATTATCCACAATAATGCATACCTCTCATAAATCACAATACTAGAGTTTAATTTCTTCAATAATCATTATATCCAAAAACCCCCAATTAAATAACCTTAAGAACCCTAAGCTCAAAATCAATAATAAAGAGAAATCTTTACCTTAAATGATACTAGAAATGGAAAGGAGTGAAAATCACACAAAACCCCTCTTTCTTCCTCTTCAAATCCGGTCCACCCACACACACACACACTACAATTTCATATTTGATGATATTTAGAATTAAAACTAATTTCTTGGATGGATGGATGATTCAAGAGTTTTAGGTGGAAGATTGGATGGACGAAGTGTTTGGTTGAAGAAGAAGGTGAAAGAAATGATTAAACCAAGTATGGCGCATCATACTTCCCCCCATCTGGTTTTAAATAAAATAAGTGGGCATTATACCCACTATCCACTAAAGTTCCAACTAATAAATATTTCATTCTCAAAATAAAATGCTAGGAACTTTTATTAACGACAAAACTATAAAAATAGGTTATTTTATTACCTTTAAAACTTTGGGGTGTTACAACTCTCCCCCACTAGGAATGATCACGTCCTCGTGATCCAAGCTGCATGCAATGACGGATTATAAACAAGAACATCATGTTCATTTTCCCACGTGCATTGTTTCATACTTCCATGCTTCCATAAAACCTTGTACGACCGAACCGTCTTGTTCTGAACTCTTCGTAGTTGTTCTTCCACAATGGCAATGGGTTGTTCAACATAATTGAGCTTATTGTCAACCTCGATTTCTTCCAACGGCACATACGAATCTTCATCGGCCAGACATTTCCTTAATTGAGAAACATGAAAAGTAGGATGAATTCCCGAGAGTTCGTCAGGCAATTCCAAACGATAAGCCACCTTTCCAACTCTTGCAACTATCTTGAAAGGTCCAATAAACCGAGGACTCAACTTTCCCCGCTTTCTAAACCTAAGAACACCCTTCCACGGAGACACCTTCAACAAAACACCATCGCCCACATTGAACTCAAGTGGTCTTCTTCTTTT
>JAOEHQ010046824.1:0-22163 GCA_025447715.1 Asclepias incarnata
ACACCCAAGAACTACCCCCTCCCTATCATACCCCCTTCTTCATCTCATCCCCAATTAAATATATATATATATACAAACACACACACAGACTCGTCTTTCAGTTTCGTAAAAACGATGGGCATAGATGATGACCACCCACGATGGGGTGGTGCCTATGCCATCCTTCACGATGGGCATGATGATGGGCATGATGAACTCCCAAAGGGAGAGGCCTAATACGGGGAATGTAAGATTTTTTTTGAACAAAAAATATTAGAAGTTTAACTTTTGTTAAAAAGACAGCATAATTCAATAGTTTAAATAAAAAACATAATATCTAAAATATTTATAATAGATAAAAAATAATTCAAAATTTCTAATTGAAGAACCAAATTTAGTTGTTAATAAAGAAAATATTTTTTTTTTTGCTAATTTATAAACTTATGTGCCTTTATTTGTTAAAAAAATATTTTACGTTCCCCTAAATAGAAAATTTATGTAAAAATTATACCTTTTTACGGAATATCCAATTTTTTAAATTACTATTATTTTAAATATTTTATATATTTTTGCTTTAAACTTTTTTATGAATTCATGTATGATTCTTTTTAAATTTTTTATGGTTTTTTTTTATAAAGAAAATGACTCTTTTTTTTTTTAATTCTTTGCATTTTAAATATGTATTTTTATTTTTTAAAATCATTTGTGTTTTCCTTTTGTTTATTTTGTTTTTCTTATATAACAAAACTTGGTTTCTAATTTTATTGTGCATTCTAAACATATAAATTTTATTTATTTCTTTTTTCGTTTATAAAAAACAAGTCAAATAGTTTGCCATACTATTTTGAATTAAAATTTATCTTCTCATTTGTAACTTAAATACGATATGTTAATATTGTATTTGTTTTTGGTGTTTTCATATTACATGTTATTTTATTATTTTATTTATATGGACTCAAACATGTATGAAATAATCTATTATCATGATGTAGCTTTTAAGGTTGATGTAATGACTTAAACTTATTGTGGTTAGAATCATACTTGTCGACTCGTAACTCGCAATGTGACTTGAAAACCTGATTCTTTTACTCGTGACTTAAACGTAACTCAACTTGTAAGAGTCATGATATTAGATAATATAATTTTTTTATAATAATATACAAGTATTTATTATAGAAATATAGTATTATATTTATATTTATATATTAAGCTAGAAATAAAAGAATACTATATATTGAAATAAAAATCAAATTTAAAAGCATATAAAAGAATTATGTTTAAAAAAATAAGCATATAAAGTTATTTTTATTTTTTGACTAGTGACTCAAAACTTGACCCGCATCGATTCGGACCGAGTCACACCACAACTAGCAAGTCATAGTACGAGTCTGTAGCAATTTCGAGTCATCAATCGAGTTGCCACTTTTCAGGTGTGTTTTGACTCAACTCATACGAGTCGATTTACGAGTCTAACAACTATGATTACAAGTTTTAATAAAAGATAAACTCAAAATGCCTTAAGAAATTACTCGAAATTACTCATTATAAAATACGGGTATAATCTCCTCATTGTTAAGACAATTCCAAATAATAGTCTAAAATATTTGCTAATATAATTACATTTTTTTGGATAAAAAAAAACCTTATTAGAAAGTAAAAATAAATATTAATGGGGGTTGAAAGTAATAAATTTTATTTAACTAATTAACTTCATTTTGAAGCATTGATTGATGATGAAAAATGTAACGGTATATTAAGTTTGATAGTTCCATTTCAACGTACGCAAGCAACTTAAAGTAGAATCTTCTTCTTCCAAAATCAGGATATTCTTTATTTCTATAATAATGATTACTTTATGATGACATATATATTAAAATCAATAAGTTGCACGCTAAAAACATATATAGTGTGTGATCAAAGTTATTCAGACCAGATAAAAATGGTTTCCAATTCGTCGAAAGGTGGTCTTGTTCCCATAACCAGGGCTTTTCTATCATCTTACTATGATAAACACCATTTTCCGCCTGTCTCTGATGACGTTTCTCGTATTTCCCAGCAACTTCTTAACTTGTCGAACCATCTACGCAACACTTCTCTTCCGCTTCCTCAAGGTCAATCATCGTATCTTAAAAGTTGTTTTACTGCTTCATTATATGATTCTAAACTTTTTTTAGAATAGACTAATTAAGTTTGCCTGCCTTCTTTATTTTTTAATTAGTAGCCAATGTACTATTTATATATTTGTTGCTTATATATATATATAACCAATGTGTATTTACTTTGTTTTTTTCATAATATATATATATATATATATATATATAGTTAAATAGTTTGTATGTATAACGGATATATAATGGGTTGTTTAATTAACATATAATTTGCGAAAATTTCAGAATGTATTTGTTAATTGCTTGTCCATTTCAGTAGAGGCTCATGCCTCTTGGGGAAAAGTCCAGAGTTTAATCCCTGACACAAGTGTAATTAGAAATATTTGGGGTAGTTTAGGAGTAGAAGTAAAAATTGTGCAACGTTTAGCCGTTAAAAAAAATGAAAAAAAAAAAACAGAAATCTTCACATATGTTGTTCATTTTGGTTGTGTACAGAAATTTGAGAATGTGTCTTTTTGTGGGTTTTTCACGTCCCGTGATGTTAAAAGATTGAACATACAATGGGTATATAAGTGAGGGAGATGGTACGTACACAACAAATTTTGTTTATACACAACATAATAGCACCGACGACTTAACTGAACACTAGTACAACTAGGTAAAGTTTGAGAAATTTGTGTATGGTAAAGTATTGTCGTGCACGGATTACTTCCTATAAGTAATGTCATCGATAGTATATCTATCGAGGGCAGTTTTAATTTCCTTTTGAACTCAAGAAAGTACAAAATATATTGGACATGACTTGCCCATTTTGTGGCAAAACTAACACATGGATATGTTTCAGGAGAAAGGCTTTTGCTGAAAGAAGTAGAGTCGCAACCACCACATAAGATCGATGAGAATATGTGGAAGAATCGAGAACAGATTGAAGAAATCATTTTTTTGTTGGAAAGCTCTCATTGGCCGAAAACAGTGAGAAACAAAGTTCTATGAACTATAGTTCAACTATTAAGTTTATTTCATTATCTGGGTCATGTTACATTAGGAATTTGAGTGTGTTTTCATTATTGGAGCAGCTTCAAAAACAATCCACACCTGAAGATGTTGAACTTGCTCGCCTTCTTAGAAAGCTTAAAGGAAAATTTGAAGGCATGTTGAAGATTGTGGAATCCTTCCAGTCCAAAAGTTCTGAAAATGTGTTCAACACAGGTTTTTATAATCTTAAATTTACAAAAGGAAATCAATTACTTTTAATCTTCTTAAAAGATGAGTCATTCAGTCTGATTGCTAATGGTTTTTGTTTGTGTGATAAATGACAATCGGTATGGATACATATGCAGTTATGACCTATATGCCCCAAGACTTTCGGGGCGCACTAATTAGGAAACAACGTGAGCGGTCAGAAAGAAATAAGAAAGCTGAAGTGGATGCCTTAGTAAATTCTGGAGGAAGCATACGTGAACGATATGCTCTCCTATGGCACCAGCAAATGGAACGGTAAGATACCTGATTTTGAGACAATATGGCAAATTAGAGTAATCAGGGGGTTAAGTGGTATACTACTCTCCACACATCATATACAGTTGATATGGGTCATTTTGGGTGGTTGTCTTAAGTATCAGTTTGTTGAAAACTAGATGTGTCGGTCGCTAATTGATTGGGACACGTGTTAGAGTCTAAATGGTAGTTAAGCACGTGACGCAAAACGACCCGTGTCTATAGTCTCTACAACGTGTTCCAACTTCTAGGGACTCACATGTGTATTTTATTCAACAAACCGAACAATATCAGATTATATACTCTGTTTGTGTAGAAATTCATACGTAAGTATGGTAATATTACATATATGATTCACTAGTTATGGATATTTACATGAAAGATTATATACTCTTTGAACAACTCTTAATTAAGATGGGGGATTTGGAAAGCATCTCGGGATCAATCCCCACAGTAATCAGGAACCTAGTGTATTAGAAAAGTTCCTTGGTGAAGCCGTGAAGGTGGATTAGTTGCTTGGGCCACCATCTTAGCGGGTTGCTAGGTGAGCTTAATTTACCTCTCACGTGATGGGCCTATGTGAGCTGGTTGAGGACCTTGGGGTTGCCAAAATTTCAAACTTTATGAATATAAAGGGATTCTTACAAATTTCATTACGCATTAAGTTTTCACGCCAACATTTCTCTCATCAAAAACAGGTTGTGAATAAGAACATGGATCTTTAAAAGGCAAAACTAAATTCATTGCTTCATCAAGTTCGTTTTGTAGACTACGATACTTATATTGTAACACTCACATAATCACAATCTACTGTATGGAATATCAATCTTATTAGTTGTGCGTTGAAATAATCAGCAAATCATTGAATGTTTCTCTTCACTCGAGTCAACTTCAGCTTAGATGTATTCTAGACTGTCTGTAGACAACAACAAAATTGCTAACAAAGTATTTGTGCCCAGGAGAAGACAATTAGCTCAACTTGGTTCTGCTGCAGGTGTCTATAAGACGGTTGTGAAATACTTAGTAGGTGTTCCACAGGTTCTACTGGATTTTGTTCGCCAGATAAATGATGATCAAGGGTATCATCTTTTTTAACTATTACTGATACAAATTTATTTTCTTACTTTCCGGTCAGCTGAATTTTTTTATATATTTAGGCCGATGGAGGAACAGAGGCATCGCTATGGACCTCCTATGTATGCTCTTACAAAAATGGTGCTTAATATTCGCCTTTTTCTTTCTTTGTCATGGTGGCGCTTTGATGATGTTAAATTGTGAGCATCACTGTTCCTTTTCTTCTATTTCTTCATTTTGAATATCCATTTTTTTTTCTTCTTTTGATTGGTTTTGATGATTTATATTAAACAGACAGAAGCAGCAAATATCACTCTTGGAAGAAGCAGTTGATGTCTATACATCTGAGTTGGAAAGATTCCTCAGTTTCATTGCGTACTGTTCTGCGATATTACTTTCTGTCTAAAACTTCATATCTTCATAGAACTTGTGACAATTGGTATATTAGTATACACGAGTATAGTATGTAACAACACTATTTTATATATGTTTCATAGGGAAGTGTTTGCAAATTCTCCTTTCTTTGTTACAGCTGAGGAAGCCGGCGCAATAGAAGCAAAGTAAGTACAGAAGTTTCCTTGTACCAGCAAGTTTATATTCTACTTAGAATATTGCTCATTTTTGTTTCCACTAATTTGTACTATGATTTCTGCAGTAAAAATGATTACAGAGAAGAAAGTGTTCCTGCTGGGACAACTTATGAGGTATTTCGGTTAAATTCTATCGGTTAATTAGTATATTTGCTAACGTTGTATTCATCTTTAAATCAAATAAGAGAATTAAAGATGGTAAGTCTGTGTTATTCAGATCAGACAGATGCTTCATACAAAAAACTTGTTAAAAACTTTATAACCTGATTACAGCAAATATAACTCTTTGATAGATCAGAGGATTGGATGGAAAGTTTTTGTTTATTAGATGTCTCATACAGGACACTTATTTTGCTGTTCCAAAGTACTTTTTATTCAACACCTAACTTATAATGTGAATTCTCTTTAGGTCTCACTGGAGGTCGAATCAGTAAATTCATACATCGCTTGGGATTTCTCCATCGCGCAAGGGAAAATTAGCATGGTATGTATCTACTATATTATCCGAGATTTTAGTTGATATCAAATTATATAGCTCTTTTCCTAGTGAACCATGACATTATTCAGATCATGATATGTAAAATGTTGCCTTTCGATCTCAAATATTACTCATTGAATAGCATAAAATGTATTATGGTAAATTACACAGAAATGAGCATAGCCCAGTCATATTTCTATTCAGATATTAGACTAAACTATGGTGCTCTTCAGCTTACATAACAAAACACGATACTCTGTCTAAAATCCCTTACTTTATGAATCTGACATTGCACAATATATATTATCTTGTTTGCCCAGGATATTGGATTCAGCATAGAGTATACAAATCCGATGGGACAAAAAACAGTAACGTTTTCTTTCTTTTTCCTTATTGTGGAAGAGAGGGTTTGCTTATTCTGTTTTTGATTTGGTCTTTTGATGTATTTCATTTTACATAGCTGATACTGCCTTACCGCCGGTATGATTCTGACCAAGTAAGTAATTTCTTTGTTGGAGGTTTAAGTTTGGTAATCGGTTGAAGGATTGAAAGCTCACGGACTAGATTATTTTGCAGGGTAACTTCTGCACGGTCATGGCTGGCAAATACAAACTCATTTGGGACAACTCATTTTCAACATTCTTCAGAAAGGTTGACAAACTATTCTTTTTTCTTATTATACACTTTAAGCAGTAAACATTAGATTGACAGAGCCTTCATCTAAGAAGTCACATGAAAACGAATATAAGACCAGATTGAAGCATAACTGAACGAATCCACTTGCACGCACCTGACAAATTTCTTATACTACGTAGTAATTAAAGTTGGTTTTGTCATATACGTTGTTGCTTGTTGATATGATTATCCATTCACTTGCAAACCATTTAGACAACAACATTAACGGATTGTAACATGTCACAGGCCCTGCGATACAAGGTCGACTGTATACCACCAGTTGTGGAACCAGAAGAAGAAGAAAGAAAAACAATATGACATGTCATTGCTACAAAGATCATGCCCAACCATGAGTTATATAAACCATTATTCAGGGGAATCAAATTGATCATTTGTTATCGACATAACTTGCAATTGCAAGGTGGATGTATCAACAATGAAGCATGATGCATTCAATATCTCTGTGTACTTTTCAATTTAACATGCTTCTGATGTTGCATGATTGTATGTCGAATTTGGAAAAGGATTCTGCAGATGTTTATAACCAACACTGCTTCAAATATATTGCGTAAGGGATCACATGTAAAAATCTAAACACATAACGAAAAAGGATTATCAGCATAAGGAAAAATAATGAATTTCTACAAGTAGATTGTTGAGATGATTGTCTACAAGAATTTAACATGGTGAAGCAAAGCTAAGATAACTGTAAAAAGACATTCATTAAGTGCATATATGGAATATACATTTGCAAAAATCTATCAACATAACCTAATCATTAACACATCAACTTGTCACAGAAAATTGTATTTACGACTGGCTGATTCAAGTGTGTTGTAAAGCAACATAGCAACTGTCATAGGCCCAACTCCTCCCGGAACAGGAGTGATTGAAGAAGCTACCTTTAATGCTTCCTCATAGCATACATCTCCCAACAGCCGATAACCTTGTTCACTACTAGGGTCCTGCGCCAAATTTATGGTTTTTAAACAACAATTAAGCTTTAGTGCATTCTCTTTCCTATCAAGTAACTTGAGAGGATCCTCATCCGAAGTTTTAATAGCGCGAATTGTCAATTTCTTACTATTAAACAGTCAAATACATAAAATGACCAATGTGAGGGGTAATCAGGTAAGGTTTTTTTTTTTTTCTTTTTTTTTTCCTTTTTTATTTCTGGTAACTAGTACTGTCCCAACTAGTGAAACTCATAATCCAAAACTGATTATTTACCTAAACAAACATAATAATCAGATATTCGGTCAAAAGCGGACATGGACAGTCAAGAATGTTATTGGAACCATCAATAAAGGGTCAATACCTCAACCGGATGAGTTCCAACATCGACGACAACGGCCCCAGGCTTCAGCCAACTTCCGCGAACCAAATTAGGGACTCCTACTGCACTCACCAAAATATCAGCTTCACGTGTGACTTTTTCAGGGTTAGGCGTTGATGCATCAACAATGCTAACCGTTGCATGGTGCCGCTGGGCCACAATTAAATTGCATGCCATATTAATATAGTAGCAAGGACATCTGTTATAGCTAGAGGTGGCATGATGTGCAGTAACAGGTCAAACCAGACCAGCGAATTGGTCGACCCACAAACACTCTTTTCTTTAGAAAAATAATAAATAATTAATTCATTATTTTATAATTACAAAACGATGTTATTATTATTCTAAAATAATGTATCATATATATAACGATCTGATGCATTCCACTTTCCGTTAGTTTTTTCATTTGACCCATTTGAAGTGTTTGAGACTTTGAGATAAAACAAAACCCAAATCGACCCATTCGTAACTTGATGGGTCAATTGCAACCTCTACACGCAGCAAGAGAGAGAGAGAGATAGAGAGAGAGAGAGAGAGAGAGAGAGAGAGAGAGAGAATTACTTGTAATAACAAGGATGCGGGTAGACCGACAATATTGCTTCTCCCTATTACAACAGCTTTCTTACCCATTATCTCCACGCCAGATCTGATTAACAACTCAACACAGCCCTTAGGGGTGCAGGGGATGAACAACGGTTCTCTTCCCCTCATAGCTAGGCTTCCCATGTTCATCGGGTGAAAACCATCAACATCCTTTTCCAGTCTCAGTACATCCAATATCTTCTCTTCATTTAGATGCTATTTCAAAGATATGTAACTTTTTTAAGCCATTTTTCATGAGATGTACTAAGTTTACAGGTCGCAAAATGGACAGGTTACGTAGCGGGTCCATTCGGGTAAATTGTATGTGTCAAAATGGGGAGCCAAAACACTTGATGTTCAAATTTGTTAGATTTTTAAACAGATAAGTATTTTGTCATATATGATTATCCCCATTATATTGAACGAATAAAATCCAAATTGCCAAATAAAATGATTTAGAAGATAACATGCATTTAACATACATTTTTGGAGTTTCGACCCGTTCATAAGTGAAGGGGTCAAAATTGCACCTCTAACTAGGTTTGTTTGCTGCAGTTAAAGTTTACCTGAGGAAGAGGAAGCTGCACGAGGATACCATGAAAAGATGGATCTACGTTATAACTCATTATGGCGTCACAAACTTCATCTTCTGTACAACTTTCTGAAAATTCAGTCAACGAAAACTTGATTCCAGCATCCTCACATGCTTTCATCTTGTTACGAACATATATTTGGGAAACTTTCCTCTCACCTACCAAAATCACAGCCAGTCCAGGAACTTCATCGATTGCTTTCTTCATACTTCTTACTTGAACGGCCACTTCTGATATAATTTCCACAGCAATTTGCTTTCCATCAATTACTCTGGCAGTATGGTCACTAGCTGTGTTAAAATATCAGTCACAGTAACTTGTAAGTACATAATTTTGCCTTAATTTCAATGTCATGTTACAGCTAGATGTTTGGGGATTTAAAGCTACCATGAGATAGTTAACCATTCCCCATAACAATAAAATGCAGGTCAGAGTATTATACTGATCAGAAATAGGGAATTTCAAAGTTTTCTGAATTTCAAAGTTGAAGTTGAATCTAACCCTGATGACGATGATGAATATTGAGATATTTAATACTAAGAGAAAAATTGAAAATCTCTCGGTACTTGAAAGTATGTGTTTTGCAAGTTGCTCAATCAGAAAATGGAGAACCTACTGTAGACATGCCAATGGGTTGGTTTAGGATCAAATCAACCAATGATATGATCTGACCCATAACCCAAGTAATCTAAATAGATTGTAAAGATTGGCATTTTCCCATGATTCTTTCTCTCGTTCATTGATTAACATTACATAAATTAATCATCAACGGGCCTGTAGCCCAGCGGTATCAGTTGTACTTTGTAACAGTGAGGTTGAGGGTTCAAACCTCATGGTAGTCATAGTTTTCAGTATCGTAGTTATTTGACTGTTTCAAAAAAAAGAAAAAAAAATCAAATCAAATTATCATCAAGGTGCATCGGGTGGGGTTCCCCTTGTATCCAACAAAAGGCTACCACAGTGGTGCAATAAATTCTGTTTCTCGGTTCCAAAATTGTCATGTTTTGCAATGTCAAACAACCTTACTCTCGATATACACCATGACAGCCTATTCTCCTTGTATGGTGTCTTGGCATGCTTTGCTACCACTTATCACACAGGTTATCAACTTATCATCTTCCTAATCATCCATTATGGTGAATTTCGACATTACAAGAACAAAAGGGTGGGTTCCTATTGGCTTTCAACATAACAAGAACAGAAGGGTGGGTTCCAAGTAAATAAGCCACATATGGTGGGCCCCACTATGGTGCTTCATCTACATCTCACATATACTCATATAGTGCATAGGCATCCATAATTCCATATGTCGGTGTATTATCTCCACATTGTTGGATTGTGAGATTACAACAATTTATGCCTTTCGAAAGAAAAAAAGGAGCCATGTATACATGTTGTCCACCTAATAGGCATCATCTCAACAGGCAGGGGCGATACCACGAAAAAAATTAAAGAGGGGGCAAAATTAAAAAATTTATGAAAAAAACAAATTCAAAAGGGGGCAAAATTTAAAAATCCATAATAAAATTTTAAAAATCCATGGAAAAATTTAAAAATCAATGGCAAAATTTAAATTTCGAGGGGGGACACTGGCCCCTCTTGCCCCCCTTTTGGTACCGCCCTTATCAACAAGTACTTGTTATCTATGACATGTTACCATTAACTTTCACTGAGTTATCAATACTAAGAAAAAGAAGAAAACATTAAGTAGATCATTTCAGATGGAAAAAAGAAACAGCTTTCATTAAATTAAAACTGCAAACAATGGCTCAAAGAACGAAGATGTCTCATCGACTTGGAAAGTGGAAATGAAACCTATCTAAATAACAACAATTACAGCAAAACTATGAAGATATTATGATAATTTCAGACTTAGAGCAGAGAGTAAATCTTTGGCAAATGGGTGTCCATAGCTTGCAAAACACTATTCAAGTATTTGTTGGGTAACAGGTTTAGGTTCATATGGCTCGGGTTGGGTTGACAGCAAACACCTTTAATCCTTTATGCACATTTTAACTTTTTTTATAAAGAATTATTATGCACATTTTAACTTTTTTTATAAACACAATACTATTATAAATATAATTTAAATCATCAAATATAAAAGAAATTTAGGATAGTTGTGCATTAGACTCTAAACGACTTTCAATCCCTTTAACCCGTCCCGACTATTCCCCTTTGGCTAACTATTTTTTTTTTTTTTGACACATTGAGATCAAACACTACCATATCTACCCATCAATGACTAAAATTTGGTCAAAAGCACCACCTCTATTCATAAAAAGGGTAAATGGAAACAGGTTAATCAGGGAGGGCGAGTCTTTGAGTCATATGTACATGCCACCTCTATTCAAGCAGCTAAAAATAATCAATTCATGTGTTTACCGAGTTTGTGAGTCAACGGCTCATAGAAATTTGTAGAGCTAGAAGTCCACACATCATCAGGGAAGTCATCCAGGGAAACAAGAGGAGGAGACTTGAGAATCCGATTATCGTAACCGGTTGTAAAGGTATTTAAAGTCCTTGAAGTAGATAACAACAATGCATTCTTTCTCCACCAAGAAACTACAACACTTTGCACTTTATTCTTCAATACCATTTCTTTTGTTTCTCTATAAAGTGTTCATTTATCACAAAAATCTACCATAGAAATGAATCAATGTTACAATTAATGCTTTTACATCAATCTTATTACATACCCATTATTAATAAGATATAAAGATTCAAGATTTATGATGAAATGAAACATAAACAGGGGAGAATTGAACTTACCGAAAGTTGAGGTTGCTAAGACAATATAGGTTCAGGGGTTTATAACATTCGGCGGCTGTGTGTGGGGGAGGCTGAGGGAGTTTGGTTGGGGTTTCTTTCGAACTCGGAGACATTCAAACTCTTGGCAAAATAGTTCAAACACAAGTTTGGTCCATGAAAAAGTTAACAATCTTCAACTTTACCCCCCTAAAATAATGTGTCATTCCTAACGAGGAAACATAATCAAAAATATATTCTAGAGATATATCCTCGATTGGTTGAGATTCTCCAGCCAAGTAGTCATCGTCTTCGGTATTCATCGAGGACAAAATAAAGCAATAATGTAGCACTGGACCCCACAGCAAACTACGACAAAAGATTAATCAATGAAGTCATACTTATCAACAATGAAAGGTTAAGTCATCCTCACCAATAATAGAAGCTATTAGTATGGACACCTGTCCATTTTCATAACCGGTTTTACCGGATACTTAGTAATATAAATAAGTCATTTAGTGCAACTAGTTAGGCAGAACTTTTCTTTTTGTATGCTTTGTTTTCTAGTCTTGTACTACTCTTATCAATAATAATAACTTTCCATTAAATCCATCGTACTACATATTCAAATTACTACATATTCAAATTTGCATTATTGTGAGCATTGATCGAAGAATTATCCATTCAAAGGCTACGGCCTAAGATTAATAATTGTAAGTTTTCTTTTCTTTTATCTTTATATTAGTTGGCTTATCATAATGATAGGCTAAAATATTAATATGTTGGATAACACTGGTCCTAACCATAATTTTATGGACTTGATAAAATAAATTTTTAGACTATGTTTGAATAGCAAAAAATTAAAAGTCGAGGTTGTTAATTAAACCAGGCAAGCACCATGTTTAGGCCATGGTCATGGTCGTGGTCCAACCCTGTTTAAGCAGTGGGTTTGGCATGTTGGGGCGTTTAACATTGACAGACATATGGTTTAAAAATGGTTCTTTTGGCAGGTTTAATTACGTAAAATAAGTTTCCTTAATTAAAACATTTTTAGTACGGAATGAAAACAATCCGGATTGATATCAATCGATACCGATACTAGATTTTTCAGTATTCCATTCAATCCCCAATATGTATAAGTGCCCCACTTCAGTTGATTCTTGACAAGACCCCAACAATTATGGATATGACCATTAATCAATAAATAAAAGACAGTTAGAAGTGGTATATAAATGACGATTAATGTTGTGGTTGCTAAAAGACATAAGATCAAGGTTATAAACTTAGATCACTCGTCAACTCCTTTCATCATGGTAAGAATGTCTCCATCTCCTTCAGTGGAGTTGATCCGTCAATAAAATACATTATCAATACTCACAGTATACATACTATAGAGTACTTGGTATGGCGTTTTTGAGTTTTCTGATTTTGGTATCGTTCAATATGGTACCAAGCTCATCTCTATGTGTTGTGTGTAACACTTTGTTTTGATTCAACTCAACACAAAGTCAACTTAACTAAATCTGTATGGAATTGTATCAAAATTTACATCAACTTTGATGTCTTAAGGCATCTTCAATGTACGCACAAAATCATTAAAATGGTGCAAAATTTGATGTGATCCCTTTCCAACCAAGCCATCAAAATGGTGTAAAATTTGATGCAACACTATTCACCAATTTTACACCATGTTTCGTGCAACACTATTCATTATACCTAAGAGGGAGGGAGGGAGTGGTGACCTCCTACCTTAAACTATCCAATTTGTCATGTCATCTTTATCCAATGAAAACCCTTCATGTCAAAACCACCCAAATCTTACACTAAGTATCCAAAATGGAAGGGAGTGGTTTAGCCAATTACCCTACTCAGTCTCTCACTCTCTCTCATCACTCTCTCTCTCTCTCTCTCTCTCTCTCTCTCTCTCTCTCTCTCTCTCTCTCTCTCAAACACACACATACCAAATGCTCCTCTTTCCCTTCGGTTAACTTACCCAAATTGACTTCTCTCTCATCTAACCCGAAACGGCGGAATAGGTGTAGTCGAGCTACCCGAGTATACCCGATACCATTACCGATACCACTCCTTCCCCCTAAGTTACTAAATTATCAACTAAATAGCATAGAAATCAGGAACCATTCATCTATTTAATAAGAATCAGTGTTGAAATAATCAAGTTCATACAAGTAAACAATAATTTAATTCAAATGAAGTTAATGCAATAATACTAAGTTTAAGTATAAGTTAAAACTTTAAGAAACTATTTGGTGCAAGAATTTTGTGGTATACAATTGGAAATGATGTGAATAAAAAAAAAAAAAATTTAAAAAAGAAGTTGCTTTTTTTGGCATTACAATAGTGCAGAAATTTAATGCATCATTCAAGATGGACATATTTGATTATTCCACCAAAACATCAAATTTGTTTTGGTATACATCGGAGATGGTCTAAAAGAACACATGTTTGCCCATAAGGTTTCTACGACATTAAATTAAATCAACTATTGTTTGAGTTATTAAGATTTTCAAATTTATCGACATGCCCCTAAATTTATCGATTAGGCGACAAAGTAAGTATACAAATCAGACACATATAAAGCCATATGTCTAAGTGTTGTGATCGATTTAATCCATATATAGACATGAATGAACTGGAGAAAATTTATTGGTTTATCAAAAATGTTACGTGATGAAAAATCTAGCTAAAAATATCTATAATCATACAATCCTAAAACAAAAGGAAAATACATCGTGCCAAGTATTAAAATATAACGTAGTTAATCAATCTTTATTTTTATTTTATTTATTGTGAGTCTCGTTATTATGTTGGTGTTATTTGGGGATATTGGTCATTATAGAGTCGAGAGTATGTAACAAAACACCTCCTTTACGTTTGTTTAGAAAAAAAACCTTTATTTGAATATCATAAGTAATTTATGATGATGATATTAATTGAATCGAGTTTAATTGTTTCTTTAAGCTAAGTCTTAGAATCTAAATAAGTAATTTTGAGATAAGTGTGTGTGTGTGTGTGTTACGAAGTCTTTGGGCTAAGGCCTGGCATGGGTCCATAGACTCACGTTTATTTGACTTCAACTTTCTTTTACATAATAATCTTCGCAAAATAATTAAAAGATCTATTTATATACGTAATAATCAACTTACTTTATTAAATATTTGACTTTTGTTAAAATGACTTTTATTTTTAATATTTCATTTGTTTTGATTTATATCAAATGATAAATGGATGAGGTTAATTATTATACATCTACATAAGTGATCACTTTATAAGAATTAATACGAGTATTTTTATGGACAATTATTTATCATGATTTTTGATATATTCATCAATACTATATAATAAGTAGTTGTACATTATATATAAATAATACAATAAGCAGTTATACATTATATATAAAAAAATAGTTATACAAACCTATCAAAAATATTAGGAAGAATATCACCATCTTATTTTTATTTTTATTTAGGTTTAAACAAAATCACTTCTAAGTTCTAACACAATGTTATTGGTATTGGTATAAGATGTCAAATAAGCCCAAATTAACTTCAGCCCAATTTCATTGCTTATGTTTTTTACTCTGTGTCTCATAGTCATACTCATACATAACAATATAAAGAAACCTCCATCCTGAAACTAATTTGCATAAATAATTAAATACCAACATGTCATTTTATTTTTCTCGTTTTAAAGTGGTTTTGTATCTTGTTTAAGTCATTCAATTTGTGTAACTTCAACATTTTATTGAAAATTTAGCAATATAAATAAACCTAACATTTTTTATATACAAATTATTCATTTTAATTTTTTATTTTTTTTGAAGTTATTGGGGAAGTCAAATTTGGTATAAAATTTTTTAACTTTTAACTACTCAAACAGAACAAAGAAAAACATATTAGTTACTCATGTAAAAAAGAGTACAATACATAATTGATCATTTCACTCTCTTTTGATATGGTTGTAAAATAGAATACAATATATATATATGATTGTAATAGAGCAAATAAAAATATCATTCTTGGTAGTTATTGATTTATTAATTATACATCATTTCGTGCCTTGCAAAAGAAAAATATTGTTCAATTTGTGCATATATTAGGTCATGAAATGCACGAGCATGTAGTAGACGAGAGAGAAAACGTAAATGTGTCATCGAATCGAGTAAATACAGCTTGATTTGATTACCAAACTCAAAGTTTAAAACTCAATTCAAGCTAACTTGTAGAATAGCCAAAGCTCAATAAGGCTTGCGAGTGTCACAAGCCGAGTATTTTAATAGTCGAGGTCCACTCTGAAGTCTACTCGAGTAGCTCCAGCTCATGCTCGACACGACTAAATCCAAGTCAAATTGGAGTAGCTCACAAGTTCTTGACTCGGTTACACCCTTACGCACAAACATGTGCGAAAGCACGGATGAACTGTGCAATACTCACTTGTGCGATGAGTGCCAATCATTCAAGATTGCCCACACCAGAAAGCTAAGAGGTCAATGGCACCAAATAACCTCACATGTTGTGATACGTTGTATGTGGATCGTGTTACTAGTGTGGGAGCGGGATAAGAGGAGATTAAGCACTAGTGATGGTTTTTCAACCACATACCACCACTAGTCCTCGTAAGCGCCACATTAGAAAAATCCTCCCAACCACTAATTATATACAACATCTTCAATACACCACTGACCAGCTATAGTCTGGACCCATTTATTTATTTTATATCACATGTGAGAGAGGACGGAAAAAAAACCTTTGGTTTGCTCGTTGTTGCCATCACGAAAGCCCTCACCACACATCCGCCGCACGTCCACCACGAGTCACACACGATGGTGTGTGCTCGTGGTGGAGACCATCACATGTCCCCCACGAGTCACGTAATACCCATTGCTAGAGCTCTTAGCATGAGAGAGTTTAGGTCTTTCTAGGCGCCACAAGCGCACAATTGGTCGTATTGTCGAGTAGTAACAAGAATTGGGCGGAGAAAGCACACCCTCGTCGTATTGTCATGACCACCGTTTGTAGCCTTGAGCGTGGAAAGTTTCGAGAATTGCATGCAACATTGCAAGAGATTTACTGCATGTGTTAAATGATTGATGCCGATCTACACGAATGAATCTCAGTAAAGATCTTTGCTTGGTAAAGACAATAAAGATAAGAGTTAAAAGTCTCAAAAGCAGCTGCACAAATGCATCCGAAACTAACGCAAACTTTTTGTAATTTACCCATTAAAAAAATTAGGGTATCACAATGAAGTTGAAAATTTCTTTTGGCTTTTCTCCAAATATATATTGTTCACATTGTATATAAGTCAGGCCATTGTTGCCAAGCATTGCTAAACTTGAGAGGTCGACATCACAACAATGCTCCACAAGTATTGACAAATCATCGATCAAATGCATTTTTCCCCTTCTATCCAAGCCTAGCTCGCCCATTGTTGTGCCCATCTTCAATTTGCTGCCAACTCATTTTTACTTGATCTTTTTCATCATATACATATTCATCATGTAAATATTATTCCTTGGCTTTCTTGACCACATTAGCCAACCAAAATCTTACACCATATAAAGATTTAAACTCAAATCTTACACCCTATAAAGATTTAGGCGGGTTAATGGCTTCAAAATGTATCCAATTATACACGAATGTCTATATAATGTATCCAACTATAATCATGTTCATTCTATAGACATTCGTGTATAGTTGGATACATTTTGAAGCCATTAACTCAAAGATTTAACAGTGAATACATACTATAAATATTCGTGTATAGTTATATTCATTTTGAAGCCATTAGCTCAAAGATTTAACAGTGAACTTGCCTTGTTTCTATTGCGTTGCATGCACACCCTTGATCATCCCAGTGACGACACTCTTGATCATCCCAGGGACGACAGTGTCAAAAGTTTAAATCCTCGGATATCTTTTTCTTAATCCTCGGACATTCCTAGATAGGATACTTGTCTTCCGATCTTACTTGCTGATGGTTGAAGCAAAGCTTTGTCTTTCATCAGATTCACGCTTGTGGTAAATAAAGCTTCATTATCTCAGCACCTATATGATCCTATATATGCAATCCACATTTTTGGTTCCATCAAAACTTTTAGTTACTTTTATTGGTAGAATGGTTTAAATCATATGAAAGATTCATTTGAGTTTAGAACTCGTTATTTACTCAAGCAAATCGATAAATATCCTTCACCATAAAAAGAAAACGAAAAAAACTAGACAATGGTATGTTATTGCAGTAACAAAAAATAATACGAATAGATTATGAACACAAGTCTATTAAGAACACAGTTCATAACAAAAAGGAACCATCCTTCAAAATTTGTTGCAATTGCAATTTCTTCTCTTTTTTTTAGCTATTGTCCAAACGGATTGAACTGTGCCTTTCCGGTTGTCCCACCCATCATAACGAAACACTTTCAGATCACTTGGTGGGACTCTTGATCCTTTAAAACAAGCCGGGAACATGGACTTATTAAGGTCTCCAAGCGGATGCCGTAAGCAAACAAAGGTCTTTCCATCCAAGCTTTAAGGTACCTTTATCCTCCACTAAAGTGTATCCATTAGAAGGAAACATCCCAAGTAAAAGTGTTGCTTGGGCAGCTGCATTTCCTGCTAAAGATATCCCCTTGAACCCACATTGTTCCAACTTCTCCCTCCAATTGTTAAACTTCTGTTCCCCGCTCCTTGATGGCCCCCCGATTGCCAACACGTTCCTAATCTCCTTCGATAGCAGCTGTTGCTCGACTACATGCCTCTCTTCACTCTCTTCCCCGTAGCTCGATCCCAATGAGTCAAACAATGCTGAGTAATAGTGAATCGCCTCCACAAACCGTCCCAAAAATGATCCTGCATGGCTCAAGTCCTGCTCTACCACTGTCACCACTTTCGGGGCCAATCTGAAATTCAATGATTTTACAAAAATGGGTCATTATTCGGTAACTAAAAACCTATAAACCTAAGCACACATATATTTAACCTCATTGACATGAAAACACATCTACAGACTCGTTAATTGCAAATTACCCTATGGACTGATAAAATATCAATCTGACTAGTTACAAACTACGTTGTGCGGGGTATGGCAGAGATACCCCGCTCACTCAATGGTAGAGAGACTGCTTGTATATAGTATAAAATAAATTAATCCCACATATCATCATACAATAATGAAGTTGTGCCAAGTAATAATGAAGCATAACAATTAATTAGTACTAATGAATGATCATATTTAAATATGGTATATATATATACCTTTGGATGAACCATAAAGTATTAGTGTCGGAGCCAGTAACATCATACAAAGAATGCTGCAACCAGTGAACCGCAACAGCTTCCCTTTTGCTAACCATGAGCCTTTCCGGATTCAGATTCCCAACTTTATCCGCCACTGCTGAAAACTCAAAGGGGAGACCCAACTTATCCGCGAAATCCGACAATCGTTTTCCGGTAGCCTCGAGTGCGTCCAACGAGTTACCCAACCCAGTTAGCCTAACAAAAGGCGGACCACCCGGTCTAGATGCCAATATATGAAAAAGCCCAGGCCATTGCAAGCCTTGCATGATATCAAGATCAATTATATGCACCCTATCCTCCCTCTCGAACGCTTCTTGTATCGCTTGATTCGCTGTAAAATGCGAGAATTTAACAAAAGGACTAATCCCATTGAACACTTGGAAAGCCGAAGTCATCTTTTTGAAGCCCTGATGAACTTGTGGAAGGGTTGCGTATATCCCTAAACAAGAGCTCATTAGCCTTGCAGACATAGCTTCCGAGAAGTAAGCCGCAACCCGCTGAGCCGATGTTCCGTATGGGGTCGACAGCTCGGATATTTCTAATAACATCTTGTTTGCTTCTTCGAAATTATCAGCTGAAACCGCTTCAGCACATTGTAACAGCAAAGTGAGCAAGTGTAGGCCTTGTTCGTCTCGTTTTTGTTGTCGAATTTCTTCTCTTTTCTTCTCTCGTAACACTACTGCAGCCGCTTGTGTGGTGGCTGCTGCCGCAGCAGCTGTATTTTGATCTGTTGGTGGTGGTGCTTGTGATGGCGGCGGCGGCGGAGAGTCTAGTAGTTCCTGATTGTTAGTTGATGAAATAAGCGAGGCCGAGCTAGGCTGATTAGCAAAGTCATCGTCATTATTATTATTATTATTATTATTATTATTATTATTATTTGCTGCACCGCCCCAATCCAGATCTACTGGAGCGAACGGGTACAAACTTTCAAGCCCCCCCGCAATTGTTATATTATTGCGGGGCTGGGGCGGTTGTGGTTGTGTTTCCGCTTCTTTTCCTCTAGACGAAACACCGGAAGAATAATGAGCCGCCTGCTGATCATGGCCGGGTGGTGGTGGGTGTTGATCAACTAAACTCGGCGGGGGAGGCTCAGTTAACGAACGAAGCCGGTATTCAAGTAACGTCGCCAAATTAGGGTTACAAGGATGAATGATTTCTCTAACGTTGTGTATCAAATGGGGTATCGAAACATCAGTCGAGCTATGGATAAGATCTTTGATAATACTGTCAATCCACGCTGTAGCGGAGGTGAAAGAATCATCTGATGGTGTGACACCTCCTGTCATCCCCGGGTGGTGAATTGAATTGGTTGCAGCTGTCAAGGGTGCAACAATAGCTGTTAAACCGCCTTGAGGAGGAGGAGGAAATAAAGGAAGACCTGAGAAATTACACAAGGGTGGCGGTGGTGGTGGTGGGTTTTTGTGAATTAAAGAATTGGAAATGGAAATGGAATCCATGTAGCTAGTTGAGCAGGTGGTGGTTGATAATGACATAGCCGTATTTGTTGAACTTGAAGACGGAAGTGTCATAATAGTGGAGTAGTTGGGATGGTGGCCGCCAATTGCATCATCAACGTCATCGTTTATATTAATATTGCTGTCATTGTGAGGTAATCCTCCACCGAAAGCAGCAATGTCGAGTGGTGGTGGTGGTGGCGGCGGTGGTGGTCGACGTAACAGCCTGTGATGATGATGGTGGTGGTATTGTGAATCAGTAGTACCACCTTGGAGTTCCATATCGGAAGCCGCCCTCTTTCTCACCATGGTTCTTCTTCTTCTTCTTATTATTATTATTATTCTTCAAATGTGATGAATGGTAATGTTGATGTAAATGAAAAAGAAAACCATATATAATGAAGGAGGTTAAGTAGTGTGAATGTGAGAAAAATGTCAAGAGATACAAGACATAAAGCATCAAGAAGAAGAAAAAAGGGAAGAAACATTTGGGATTCTGTGCGCCCTTTTTTCACTACATCCCCCAAAGGCCCAAACCCACTTGTTTCTTATTTTCCTTTCATTTCTGTGCATATAATGTATATATGATATAAAAAAAATGTCCAAAATGGCGGAGATGAGTTGGGCCGGAGAAAGGCGGACGGAGAGACAAGGTGGTGGTGGGAGTGGTTGAGATGTGTGTGATTGGAGTGATATGTGTGTATTTTGGTGTATGTATTTGTCGAGAAATGAAGCTAGTTGGAGGGGTGTCTGCAAGCGTTTGACATGTTTGGATTGGAGGTTCTTTGGAGGTATAGCGAGGTTATCAATGAATCCTCGATTCCTACACCTACACCTGCGCCTAGACACAACTCATATCGATTTCCTTATCTTTTCCCCGCCTTTTCGCTATCAATTTTTCATCATTATTATTATTATTATATAATATTATTATGGTACGTCAATCAAAAGTTGATTATGTGGGATTCGATGATTTTACAGGTCTAATACTTCATCATTAAACAAAGAGTGTTATAGGAGTGGTTGACGAGATTTTATCAACTCTCCCAAATTCATCCAATAACCTTCATTCAACTCATTTCAATCTTTCAACCCTCTCAACCAACTCTCCCAACCAATTTTACTGGCGCTCCATAAAATTTCAGCCCTCCCCAAAAAAAATTAATTTTCTTTTTAATATTTAAACCAAACAAATTTAAAAATAACATACCATTTCATTAATTAATAAAAATTAAAAAAAAATCCATTACACAATACATCAAATAAAAATACGCCAAATAAAAATCTAAAAATTACACACCCATCCATATTTTGCCGCGAGCTTGCGTTTTTTTTTCTAAAACCCACACCAATACACTTGGATCTTCGATGTCATCGTGCGGCTTCATGTAGAACTTCAAATCTTTCCTCTCGGCCTTTTCTCTTGCTTGTTCCATTTGCATGTCCAATAATGCTTCTGTCTTATCCGTGATGTGCTTCATCAATTGCATCTTCCCGGTCGCGTATGATTGCACGGTTTCCACAACACTATCCGCCTTCGACGACGCTTCACCCACGCTTTTTTTCCCTTTTCTTTGACGAGTAGGGGTTGAGTCCTCATTCAAATCGGGGATGACGGTATTGGGATCGTTGCTACCCGACTCATATTGCACCCCATCGGACGATTTTCTTCGCTTGTCGGAGTGGGAGCTAGATGTGCCGCCAACACTTTTTTGTTCCGCCCATTTAGCTTG
>JAOEHQ010046825.1:0-11248 GCA_025447715.1 Asclepias incarnata
AATGACCAGATAAATACAACTCTTTATTTAGTTTATTAATAATAAACTTTAATTATTAATTATATTAATAGTTAGAGGGGGAAAAAATAGTTAGAGAAAAAGTCTCATTAATTTATATTTTTTTGTTTTCCATCACTAATTTATACTTTTTAGCTTTTCATAATAGAAAAAATCTTACTAGATACTTAATTTAAATATAATTAACATTTTTTGGCTTTTCATGATTCTTAATAATTAAATTACAAAAAATATATCTCCAAATTTTTGTTATAAAACTTATCTATGTTTCAATCGATGATAGTAATCCAATCCACGTAATAATTTATATCAACATTCTAAAAAAATACCAGTTTGTTGTTTCAGAATTACATTATTTTATTTTTATTTTACTTACATTCTTTATTTTAAATTATCAGTTTGTTTTTTCTTATATTTTTAAACTTGAATTTATAAGTCTTTTTATTTTTATTTATTAAATAATTTGTTTTATTTTAAAAATGTCATTAACCTCCCGTGTATTTGACACGGGACTAAATCTAGTTTTCATCTTATTTTTAAAGTTAAATTATGTGAATAGTTAAACCAAACAATTTAAACTGTTACGATCATCGTGTTCCCTCATTCATTATAGTGATAACTCAATATACTTTCAGTTACTTTTATTTTCAAGATCAGTGTTGAAATTTGCAAGTTATAATCAAATGTGATTCTAAAGCCAATAACTTGATAAAAGGATTGGTCAAGGAGTTGGCTATCAAGGTTTTTCATGTGCGTGAATCGAGAGTTCAAATCTTAGGGGCAGCTGCCCGCTTAGTTGCTTATCTTAAGATGAGAACCACTAACAACTAATGAACCATTTAAAAAAAAGTGATTCTAAAACTTATAATGTAATATTGCAGATGATTTTTACTCTAAATATGCCATTTAGAAACATATAAATGTTATATGAAATTTTGAAACTTTAACTTATCTGATTTTAACGAAAGCATTTAGTGTATATTAGTCGCATACTTTTTTTTTTGAATGGCCAACGAACATGCATACTTTAATTATCTATTTCAAAAGTTATAACAAGCTAAAGAAAAATCATCAGGATGAAATATCAGGCAAGGAAAATGCATGTTTGGCACAGGAAAAGCAATTAAACAACAGGTGACTTTGGGACGTACCGACATAATTTAGAAGGTTTTGCCGTCCATGTCGGTAAATAGTTTAGTGTATCTTGAATTAGATCCAAAATCGCCATGTTGATACACGTGGTGTATCTCCTTTTTCCCGTTTTGTTTGGATGATAATAGACAAAATCGGTCCGGATATTGAACCGGTTTATGAATTATTTATCGTGCATGAATCGAAAACCAAATGAAATATACATTTAGCACAATAGCGCATATTTTGCTTATAATTATTAAGTTATAGAATTATTAAGAAATAGATGGTATACGAAAACATGTTATCACATACATATATACTTGGATTTGCTTATAATTATTTTATATTTTGTTTTACATTCTTGAAAAAAATTGATTAATTGAAGTAAAATACAGAAAGAAAACATCAAATATGATAAATCAACTTGATATATGTTGATTTAATTTGCAACATATAGTTTATAATTTATGTTATTTAATATTAGAGATAAAATAATAAATTTAATATTTTAAAATTTTATTAAGCTATACTTATAAATCATGAGGTAGTATAGACATAGATGGTTTGAAAGTCAAAGGAAAAGAGAGACTGAATAAGAAAATCTAAAATCTAAACTAATAAAATGTTGTACCGCAATGACACATATCTAAAGTATTCATTTTGCAATATATATCTTTTTGAAATGTGTATAAACAACTATTAAACTGGATATACACAACAACTTTATAACAATGAACATGAATAATTGAATATCTTGTATATATACATTATCAAAAAAGTAAACTAATAAATAGATATAAATATAGAACTGTTTATTATAAAATAAATATTAAAGTAAACAAATAGGATAAAATATTGACCATTGAAATATGATAAAACTAATAAATAAAAATTTATAAAGCATAAATATATACGTTGATATACGAAGATTTTTATAATGCACTACAATTTTTATTTTAAAAAAAATAATTATTTTATTCGTTTTATTTTAATACTTATTTTATTTAAGTCAAAACATATAAATATAAAAATAATAATAAAGGGATAATGACACCGAAGCATAATCAACTATGATAAAATGTCTATGTTGATACGTGACCTTTTATATTGTTCTAACGATGATATAAACTTTCTATTTTGTTAAAAAAACGTACGTAAATTAACACATTTGGTAACCGACCACGTAAAGGTGTTGAGAAAAAGACAAGACACTGCCCTAAATCTTGCAAAAGTTTAAAAAGAGAAAGAAAAATGAGAAGCCCACTTTTTACGTACTTTATTTATTGAACACATAATATCCAATAATAAGATTTCAATACAAACATTGTCATCATCTCTTCTTCTTGTTGCAGGTGACCCTTCATTTCTATCTCCAAAACCCTTAAATTTTACACCTTGTGTTTTATTTTACCACATAAGTTGAAACTTTCCTTCATTTTTTTGCATTGTATTAAAGATTATGAAGTGGGTTTTGAATACTTGAGATTCAAGACTCTTGAAACTATAATTCTTGAAAATTAAAACATTGAATTTTTTTTATTTTTTTGTTATTTGATGAGCAAGAATTCATCTTTGAAGTTTAGTTTTTGATTATACATAATGACATGTGATCATATTGGGTATTTTCTTATATAGCCACTTGGGTATAATAAAACGGAGTAGGTTTTTCTTGTTCGGTTATTCAGAGCGAATTTTTTGACTCAAATATACGCGCTTAACTGGGTTTTCCGTGCCGTTTATGAACACTTTACCTACTTAGTGTGATCTAAGACATAAAACAAATTTACAGGTTTTGTTATTCTTTATATATAGAGTCCATTGGATCTCTTATTGTCTAGTATTATAGAGTAGCATTAAGAGGAAGACGTCATATTGGCTAGTCATCCTCAAGAGATCTTGGGTTCGAACCTCACTGGGTAAGTATCTTAGGATGGCTAAGAAAAGAGTCTAAAAAACGGCCACAAAATTAACAGTTAGGCCGCGTACATCATTGCCAAAAAACTTCATTTTCCCCAATTAGCCCGAACAAGGATCCCTCTCCGTTATGTAAGATAAATTTAACTGTTACCTATATGAAATACAATTCTGCAAGATTTGCAAGAATATGATGATAGAATTACCTAGCAGTTTGTGCATTTTGTTCTTTGCTTTTACCAATCCATCATTAAATGTAGTGGTACCATCATGTGACCACATGAGCCCAGATGAAGGCTGCATGTCACATGTTCAAAGTGGAGAAACTATATCTTGTGATCCATGTGTGAGAATGGTGAGTCACCGGGCATAAGTTCTAGGCGGTGTGAACTCTGGGTACCAAGACGGTACATGAGACCAGAGGGTTCCTACCCATTTACCCTTTTTTTGTTCTTTGCTTTTTATATCTTCAACAAAAGAAAAAAGTCAAAATTTTTAATGGTTTTCGCCTTTCTGGTTTGTTGTATACTTGAATTCATGATAATCTTTGCATTTTAGGATATTTTATATGTTTGACAGCATAGGTTAAGTTTGCTTATGCAAATTACTTCTATATGATAAACATGCTTAATGGAGCTTTCAATACATTTTCTTTATATATATATATATATATATATTGTGCTTAATGGAGCTTTCAATACATTTTCTTTATATATGTTTTTAACCACCAAGGTTCAAGTGGTTAACACCCTTGCCTCTGGAGACAAAGGTCAAGGGTTCGATCCTCACTCCTTATGGTTGTCTACATCTCAACCTCCCCCATACACTGTCATAGACGGTATTGGGACCCAAAACCCGTGGAAGACGGCATTGGGTGTTACTTACTTACTTATATATTTTTCTGTGGTTCATAGAGCTCCAACCTTCCCTTTGTTTGCTTTCTTGTTACAGTATATCCTTAAAGATATTTTCTTTAATATAGTCCCAATTGGGATTTGTTTTGTTTTAATATCTTTGGTGATAATCCTATATGTGAGGGATGCAAACATTTTCTATGCAGTCTTTTTCATATTTTTGCAAAATAATTGTTTACATTATTCAAACAAATTGGTAGGTGTATTATAACTTCAACTCTTCAAGTTAGGCCCATAATATATTAAATAGTGTACCTACAACTTGCAATATGCCAATTATGTGGTGCCTTTTAATGTGTATTTTTGTGATTATTTTTTGATTGGAAATGAAAGACACAAACCTTTCACATCATCCTCAAATTGTTTTTGTCTTTGTAGCAATTTATTGTTAATTTTTTTGTGTTCTTCTTAAAGGGACACCATCTTATATTCAACCTATACTTATCTTGTTACATAATGAGAGCAAGTTGAGCAAAATCTTTTCGCTGACTTACCTTTATTACTTGACAACTACATTGACAGATCAAAAGGGCTATCTTTATTATGAACTTATCGTTCTTTGAAAGTTCATATCGGATTTGATGGGTTGCATTTGCTCCACTGGCGTTAAGCATAGCCCTGGGTATGAGGATCCCGCTCTACTCGCCAATGAAACCCCATGTGAGCTCTCAAAATCTGACCTTTTTTGAATCAAGTTATGGTCTCATTCTAATCTTCATTTGCTGTAATTAATACATGCATACATGATTTGGGTTTTGTTTATTTTTTGAACAACCGTTATGTGTTAGACAGGAAGACTAAGTTTGCTATATTATGAATATGGGGTTCTTCAAACATGCATATCTAATGACCTTGAATTTTGCAGTCACTGTGAGTGAAGTTGAGGCTTTGTTTGAGCTGTTTAAGAAGTTGAGTAGCTCCATTATCGATGATGGCCTCATTCACAAGGTATTCTTGAAAATGATGTTATGGGCTGTTTGGATTTGCGTTTTAGAACTGTGTTTTGGGTAATCTATTTCGTCTCAGCCGCAACAAATTGATTATCTTATCGTTAAATTGAATCTTCCATATACTACTCATTTGAAAACTTTTTGGTCATTATAATCAAGTATCTCAGAAAATAATCAGAATTTTCCAAACACTCGAACGTTTGATTATTACAACTTCATTCAACACATCTAAACACTATCTCGTACGGCTGTTTTACAGAGATTATCTAATGCTGATTAATCAACATCATGTGATTACCTCATAACACACATCCAAATGGCAGCTTATTATACTTCTCAAAATATAGAGAAGATTAAGTGCTAACCCTTTCTTACAAATATCATTTTCAGGAAGAATTCCAGCTTGCACTTTTCAGGAACAGAAACAGGCGAAATCTATTTGCAGACAGGGTATGTCTTCAACAAGTAGTATAAATCATGTAAATCAGCTAAAAAAAGATAACCTGAATCACCAAAGATGAATAATTCAATCCTCTTTTGTAGATATTCGATCTGTTTGATGTGAAACGTAATGGAGTTATTGAGTGTGGAGAGTTTGTTCGATCATTAGGTGTTTTCCATCCGAATGCACCAATAGAAGATAAGATTGCATGTGAGTTTCCTCTATAACGACACTTTTTAGATCATCTACTCACACGTTTTTTGGGGTTCACATGTTTTCTAAAGGTAAACGCTTTTTGACAGTTGCTTTCAGGCTATATGATCTTAGACGTACTGGTTTTATTGAAAGAGAAGAGGTTAGTATTATTTACTTCTTGTTTACAATGATCACCAAAACGGTATGTTTTGATGCTAAGTTAATCTAGTAACTTTGTTTTCATGTAACAGTTGAAAGAGATGGTTATAGCACTATTACATGAATCAGAGTTGGTACTTTCAGAAGATGTCATTGAAACGATAGTCGATAAAACATTTAGTGATGCAGATACAAAAGGCGATGGAAAGATAGATGAAGAGGAATGGAAGCAATTTGTAGCAAAAAATCCATCTCTCATTAAGAATATGACCCTTCCATACTTAAAGTGAGTATACCAGACCCTTGATATATTTTTTTTCTCAATCAAAACGATTTTTAATTCTATTTCGGCTGGGTGACCTGTCAAAACCGTCCCTGCTTGACTCACATACACTTTTTTAATCCATAATTTGTTGAATACTCGAGCGTTATTTATGTTTCCAAAATTAATATTACTATGAAAATAGTCTAAACGTTTGAACCAAACGATTTAGGAGGTTTTCTATGCACTACCTTAAAGATGGACTTTGGGCAACTATTAAATCCGTTTGATCCGTTCTGCTTTTAGCTGCAAAAATCCATTTAACCCGTTTGAGATAAAGCACAACTGATGACCCGTTTATAAGTGAATGGGTCGAAATTGCCTCATATTAGTCTATTACTTAATAATTAGATATTTCATTTAAATTGGGAGCAAAGTTTTAGAAGCTTATTTAAAAATACACGTTATAGTTCCTAACCTCCGATGATTCACATTATCTGCAGGGATATAACATTGGCATTCCCGAGCTTTGTTTTGAGCTCTGAAGTAGAAGAATCAGATGTATAAAGGCAAAAAGAGATGTATATTTTGTCAGAATATGACACGATGAAGAACTCGGGTATGAAGTAGAACAAGATCTCTTAGCCCGGTTCATTGGCCAAGAAGGGTATAAAGGGGAATCTTGGATGGTTCAAATGATGGCTGCCATGTTGGTTTGAGGCTTCTGTACAGAGGAATAAAAACGGCAAGTTCTCGCTATATTAAAGTACGAGATTTGTGCTTAACTGTTCAGTCTAATTATCTGGTTTTGTGAAGAAATATATATATCTTCTGTTCTTTGTTGTAGATTGAGAGATTATAAACTGTTGAAAGATGGCAAGAATAAAGAGATTGGTTTTAAATAGAATAAAATATCCTGTTAAACAACAAATCAAAGCTTAAATATAAACATTCTTAAAGTTATAAATTATTTTACTATTTTGTAAACATATGAAAACTTAAGGGTTTAAAAATGTAAAATAACTTTAATATTTAAAAAAAGAAAAGAAAAAAAGAAGCTTTCATCTCCTTCACCATTACCAGAGACTCAACTATACATACACACCATTAATCCACAGACACAAACCGCACACGGGCATACACACAAAAGCAAACAAAGTTGAACGACCCCAACTTACCCCGGAGTTGACGTACCCTCGTCGGCCTTCCACACGCGAACCACCCCGCAACGACCCCAACTTCTTAACAGTCTACACCACCAACCTGGCGTCGTTGCCTGTCCACCCCGTCGACGCTGGTGCCATTACGGATACTTTAATGCTCTTATTGGTCTTCCATACAAATGTCTTTAGAGCACACAATGTGGGTCCTTTACCACGCATGAAACCACTCATCTAACCGTTCCACACCATTGTCGACATGGTATACAATGCTCTACTGTTTCAATATATAGAAACCTTGCCACACCATCACCACATTAAACATGTGTGCCAACACCGAAAAAAGTATTGGTTTTTAATATATAAAAAGTTTCCACAAATATAACATTTTATGTGATTACTTCCCCTTTTACTTATCCACATATGTATACATTCTCTTTGTTCTATAACATATGTATATGTAATTTTTGCTATTGTTTTATCTTCCTCATTATCATTGTATATACTATAATTCATTATCTGAATCTCTTACTTTTACTAATTCTATTTCATATTTACCTATCCGTTCCACTAAATTACTTCTTTCTATATGTTTGTTTTTATCAGGGCATCTGTTGGCATTCTAATTTTCTCCTTCCGATTATCTTAATTTCAATTCCTTAAACTCCTTAGTACTTCATATTATATCCCACAAAAAATAAAAATAATATATATATATATATTAAAAACTTATATGCTTCTAGTAACATGTAAGTTAGGTGCTTCCAAGGTAAAATTATGAAATAAATTTATATATCCAGTCCTCCAGTTATTTTAAACACACACATATAATCTTTCATTTACCTTTGGAAGCACCTAACTTACATACTACTAGAAGCATATTGGTTATTCCCTATATATATATATGGGGATATCATCCGTACTGCAACATTACACAACTTTGGGTACTGCATCTCTAACATACCGGGGATTTAATTTGTACATTTAATAAACTTCAGGGGCAAAATGAAAACTTTTTTCTTAACAAATTTGCATTACGTATCATTTCCCTATATATATGGCAAAAGTGAATATAAGACTGTTCCATACCTAAGCTTGGGTATGAAACCTCTCATATACCAATTTTTTAATATTTGTTGTATAATAAATAAATGACCTGGGACCCATGAATTTTATGGATTAAAAAACAAAAATGTGTATATATATATATTTACTACCTTATAAAAATTATAGCCCCCTCTATTTTTGGAAATATTGAAATTTTCTATATACGATATGACACAAATACCATCCTCCTTTATTCACTAATTTAAACACCTCCACTTAATATACCTAAAATACCCTTAATGAAATAATTTATAATATCTATCCCTCAACTTTTAAAATAACTACACTACCTCATTTTACATAAATTACATTTACATCAATAGCATATACTACTCGCCGTCACCACCACAATCGCCGCCACCACCCGTCGCCGTCCTAACCACCACATCGCCGCTGCCACCACCACCGCCGCATTGCGCGGGTACCATGCTATATATTATAAGAAATCATACTCACCCAGGAAGCACAAACAAAGATATGAAGGGCCAATGTGGTTGGTGGCCCATTAGGAAGGTCTTTGACCTTGGGGTTTTCCATCAGGGTTCGAGCTCTACTCATCACATTTGTGAGGTGGATTAAAATGGGGGTATTTTTAAAAGACTTGACTTGCATCCTAGACATTCGTATAATTTAGGAGTAGGAATAAGATAGTTTGCTGTTTAAAAAAAAAAAGAAGACATGAGGGTCATTTTATTGTCACCAAAGAAGCACATAACATTTGGCAAGTGGCTGTATGAATTATGATGTATTATAAGAGTACTTGTTAGCTCAAATTAACCTATTCTTTGAACTTTAAGGATATGTTTGACAAAACTAGCTGATAGCCGATGACTGGTACATGAAACTTTTTAAATATATTTAGGTGTTTGGCAAAGTAGATGAAACTATTAATAAAAAATGTAAAATGACAAAAATGAACAAAAACTAATAACTAATAATGAAATTAGTTGATATATTTGAATTAAGAGGGGTATAGATGTAATTTGATTGTCCAAAAGCTAGAAGCTAAAAGCTTGTTTATGTAGATTTTAGATTAAAAACTTTTTGTTCAGACTAAAAGCTTTAAGCTCCTAGAACCAGAAAACTTTTTATTTATTATGACTTTTTCCTAAAAGCTAAAAACTAAAATTTCCTAAAATCTCTGAAAAGCTCATTGCCAAACATTGCCTAAAATAATGACTGGTCATGGTCTGTTTGCTCCAAGTATTATCATACTTTTGGATTGACATAAGAATAAGAACTTTGATTGGTCATACTAACGATTCGACTCAAAAGGAACTACTGTGTAGACACAAGGAAATGCAGATGCAACCTTCCTATGTAGTTAATAGTTTAATCAAGTAATAGTACATAATTAAGCACATAGGCATATAGACATATTAAATAATTAGTATTATGCGATCCAACAAGCAGCTGATGATCCAACATGGTTCCTTGTTCAGGAAATGTGGGGAGATCACGAGAGATTGTCCAATTATTGTTGCTTATGTTTTAAGCTTTCTTTGAATGCCTTTCACAAAAAACTTTAAGTCTCTTGATGCCTTCTTCAAGAGCTGAAGGTTCGATGGCAAAGGTTACCCGAAGCCAGTTCTTGAGTCCGACGGTTATACCTGAAGAACAAAAAACTAATACGGTGAGTATTATGGTCACACATTTTATCTCATATAAAAGATTATTACCTAAAAATGGATATGGATCAAATGGGACTCGCTCAAACTTTATAGTTTATTCGAAATGGCAATAACAGCTCTTTAAAGACTGTAATTACAATTAAAAACAGATAACTGTATATAGTCTCTTTCAATGCTATAGAAACTACTTACAAAACTCAAAAAAATAGAATCCAAGAGTATTTGCAGGTCATCCGACCTGACCCGTACTATACATGTAAAACGTCTATAATTCTGTTTCCAATGGCTAACATGTCATGTCTTCTCTCAATTTCCCCCGTCTAAAAAAAACAGACTAAGTGAAACCTCTGATGCACGGAAACGGCACTCACCCACCGTACCCCGTACCGGAAACTCCACGGGGACGGAAACGGCATCGGGGACGGCTGCGGGACGTTTCCTGGCCGTTTCTCCTAATCTGGGGACGTTCCTTGACCGAACCCAAAAGTCAAGTGACGTTTCTTGACCCGTTTCTATTTTTGGGGACGTTTTTTGACCCGTTTCCAGCAGTCCAGGGGTATTTTTTGTAAGTCTCCAAGGTGTATCTTGTAAGTTTCTTTTGTAGGGTATTCCATAATTAAAAAAAAACCATCGGCCCTTCATATTCCATAATTAAAAAAAAACCATCGGCCCTTCTTCCTCTCTAAACCCAAAAAAGATCGGCCCTTCCTCTCTACCTGGTGTTCATCTATCACGATTATGGCTAGTTCTCAAGAAACACAAGGTCAAGGTGAATCATCAACACCAGCGGCATCAACTGATGAACCGCCATTATGGCAGTTTGAAACCAAAAACGAAAAGGTTGGTACAGGAGGTACTTGGAAGTTCACGTGTACTTTTTGTAAAGAGGATCGACAAGGCTCATATTCAAGGGTTAAAGCACACCTATTTGGGATCAGAGGTAATGATCAGCATGTTTTTTATGTTCAGTTGTATATATTGTTCAGCATGTTTTTTATTGTTCAGCATGTTTTTTATTGGATATGAATACTTATTACTGGATATGACCTTACAAAGTGAAGCATTTGCATTGATTCTAAGGAACTGATAATGCAAGTAACTGATTCATACATAGTATTATTTCTTGGTAATAAACTAATAAGTAATAAACTTTAGGTGCTGGGATTAAGGATTGTAAGAAAGTAACAGTGAGTGACAAAACTAATATGAAAAAGCTAGACGATGCTTATGAAGAGCAGAAAGTCGCATCAAAGGCGAAAGAAGTTGGGTTGCCTTGTGAAGCTACTGTCGGTTTAAAGAAAAGAAAAACTATCTCAAATCCTATTGAAAGAGCATTTGGTGTGGAAATAAGGGACCAATTAG
>JAOEHQ010046826.1:0-11247 GCA_025447715.1 Asclepias incarnata
AATTCGTTCACATATGAACAGATCAAGTTATACGTAATTTTACATGTTTTTAATATTTTGTTTGTTCTCATATGAACTTTTATTATGTTTTCACACGTGAATGAAGTCATTCACATATGATCTAATACATAATTTTAAAGTTCTCATAAATAAAAAGGTTCTCACAAAAACCTTGCCATATATATATATATATACACATTTGTTTGGATTGATTTATAAACATTGGTATTGTGCTTGAAGAAATATCGGTGTGTTTTATATATCGTATACATGAGTTTTTTTTTGTGTGATTGTATTTTCTTTTTACTCTATCTGACTCAGTTTTATTGTCTCTTAATAAAAAAGTTGAAATTTAAGATAGTTGAATAACGAAAAAAGATGTCGTTAACATAAAATAACGAAAAAAGAAACTTGAAAGTAACGAAAATGTAAGATATAATTAAAATATTTTTTTTTAATAACAATGCTATGAATTGTTTCTAATAACCTTTACATCAATAGCTTACACTACTCGCCGCCGTCGTCACCACCCGTCGCCGTCACCACCCGTTGCCGCCACCACCACCACACCACCGTTACCGCCACCGCTGATACTACCATCGCCGCCGCATCGCGCGGGTTTATGTCTAGTTTTATATTTAGATGGGTAACATCTTAAGTTTTCTAAAAGAAACGAATTTGCAAGTTAAAAGCTTTCCCAAAAAGGAAACGAAATTGCATCTTAAAACTTAAGTCGGGCAGTTGGTTATCCTAATACAATAATGTCGGTCAATACGGCCACATGCACTCTGTGGAGTGTGGAAAAATTTAGTCTGACCTCTTACTATTTTAAATGTCAATAAACATCCCCCAGTATATAGATTTATTTACTTATTGGCAGGGCCATTCCCTTCAATTATGGACTATTTACACTTTGGTCTTTAACTTTATAAATTTATAAATATATACGGAATGTCAATTAAACTTATAAACGTAGAGGTGTTGAAAAAAACTATACCCAAATAACCCGACTTGATCTAAATGAATTTGGGTTATACGGGTTGAGTTATTCGGGTTTTGAGTTGGTTGTTCGGTTAACCATACCCATATTACTTTAATTGGTTTGTGTTATGGGTGATATTTTTTTTATTTGGGTTAACCCGAATAACCCATATAAAAATTTTTAACTTTTTATTTATGTAATAATTATAATATATATATTGTGTAGTTGACTTGATGACTTAATATTTTTGATCCTCTCTACCAAATGTGACTCCCACTTAGTTATTTTATATTTTTTAGATTTTAATAGATAAAAATCAAACAAACGATTTGTCTTTTATTAATATTATACAAAGTTATTGCAATATCATAATAGTTATAAATATGTCTTGTATTAAAAATTCAAATAACAATAACTTCACTAGTTTTTACTTCTGTATTTTTTGTTAAAGAATATTTGAGTTATATATTGTCAAATTGTTTACTTTATAAATTACTTTATATTATTTTAAATAGTTTGAAACTTAGCTATTTTATCTATGATTTCTCTTCAATTAATATAACCATGATTTGATGCATTAAATCAAAAACTAGATAATCAAAATTATTGAAACACATTTGAATATAAATAATTTTGTTAATCTACAATTATACAAAGTATCATTTTTCAATGTTTTTTAAGTTGAAATTATATTCTTGTATAATTAAAAAAATTTCCTTTATAAGCTCCATGTGTTTCAAACTAAACATCACATCTTATTTGGGTTAACCCAAAACAGACCCAAATAACCCAAACTCAAACAAACCGAACCCAAATAACCCGAATCTTATTCGGTTTGGGTTATGGGTTCATTTATAATTTGTTGAAACCTGAATAACCTGAAACCCAAATAACTCGGCTGATCAACACCCTTATTATGACGGGTCTTAAGTAGATTATTCATACACTTTTTTGACGTATGGTATATATTATTTTATATCTTTTGTACTTCTTGTTTATAAGTTTGTATTTTTAGCTACAATTAAATTTGTTTCACAAACCACATTTGCTTATAATATACAAAATAAGCATGTTATATACATATATGTATATTTATCTATATAATCAAAACAATATATCCATTTAATATTTATATATGAAAAACATCTAAGTTGACTTAAAGGTTAATATTATATAATATGTACAATATATCTCATGTCTGAATGGTACAATCTTGCAGATTACGAGAAAAGGTTCAAAAACAATCAAGAAATATCTCGGTTCTAAGGAAGGTTATTCATCTGCAGCTAACGTTTCTATGACATTCCGAAAGTTAAGTCGCGTATGTCTAAGTCATAAATCTCGTCCTTCTCATATAACCCAAATAAAAAAAAATACTCCATATGTTTATATTTAACAAAAACTAGAAATGTACATGTGTAATGCACATAAATCGAATGTTTAAAGAGAGGGAGTTACAATGGTATTATACAACAAAGTTGATTTTTTATTTTAATTTATTTACATATATTGTTATGTTTACTTTCTAATTTTTTATAGGAATAAATTAAATTTAAGTTTTAATTAATTTAAATTTAAGTTATAAATAATTTAAATTTATTTTGACTAAATGATTTTAAATAAATGTAACTAATGTACTAAATTTTATTAGAGTATTAAATATAGAGGTAAAATAGTAAGTACTTAAAATTTTAAATTTTAAGACACGGCCTCAAATGTAACTAGGGAATTCAAGAAAAAAACCCTCACATATTTGTCACTTCAAGTAGTCGAACCCAATACCTATGAGTAAAACTATAAATGCCTCTAGACATTTGTCAGTTGATCTATGCCTCATTGGCTAGTAACTTTTAATAATAAAAAAATATTTATATTATAATGGATAAATATTTAATAACAAGCAAAAATAATAATATAAACAATGAAAATAAAATGAATAGAGTAGTAAGTTATACACATATGTTAATTATGGTTTTTTTATATTTAAGTATCCAAAATTTTAGATTAGTAATCATTACTTTTATATAAAGTTGCAATATCAAGTAGTTTGTTTTTCATGTTAAACCTGATTATACCAGTTTTTATGAAGAAAATTATAACATTTTTTTTCTTGGAGTAGTGAAAAAATATATTTATTACATTGAAATTTGTTTTTTTTTCAAATCAACAACACATTGAAATCACCTTTACATGAAAAAATCACGTTATATTTGATTTTATTTTTTTCAATTGTTGAGTCGTAATTACACACGCAGCCTAAAGGATCTTTATTTTATTTTTTATTTTTTTTGGTATATTCTATAGTTGACTTTCTTTGTTTTTTTATCAATTGATAATCAAAACGTTCACCAAAGCCATGACATAGTTAATTATTATCAATAAAGTTACTCCGTAATTATCAACGATGATATGTAACAAATGTTATGCCGTTCGAGAAAACAAATGCAATACATGTTATATTTGCTGGGCTTACGCTTCACCCACTTGATAGCCCAAAATCAAGTCAAGTCTATTATTTTATTAACATTAACATAGAACAGTTTATTAGGCTTACTTCTCTTATCTTGGGCCCATAAAGAAGTTGATAAATTAAAATTAACATATTTTGACAAGTCTTTATTCTTTAAAACCACTATATTTATATTTAATCGTATCGTATAGGATATGGGGAGGTTATGTTACGAAGTGTCTTATTGTTCGAGGCGTGCGAAGTGTTGATTTTCATCTTTTACAACTTTTGGTTTTTTTTCTCTTCTTCCCCGCCACCAGCACCAACACCAGCCTTCTTCCCCGCCGCCACCACTGTCGCCGCCGTCGGAAACTGTGATTAGAACCGGGCCCCGCCCTAAAGGGCATTAATAAGGGGTAGCTGGTGGGGGTGATAGGTTGATGAGTGAATTATTAAAGGTTTTTCCCACACGTCTTTTGGCCGTTTTGAATAGAAATATGAGTTGATTTAGTGAACTTTCAATACTTAATGATATAAAATGTTGTTACAGGTTCATAACGTGCATAAGCGAGGGTAAACGCCATAAAGCAACTTAACATAATGCCATAAGACCAAAACAAGACACAAGACGAAGATTCGGATGCAAAACGCGAGAGAACAGAGCCTCAGTGAGAACGAGCACCGCTCACCCTGAAGACGAGCACCGTTTGTGGCAAACAGAAGGGACAAGCACCGCTTGCACTCACTCGCTAGCGCCGCTCATTAAGACGGTGGAGGCGTCCGTACGAGAGATTATAAATAGAACTTAAAATCTCTCAGACCTAAGGAGAGCCACCAGATACGCAAGTTAACCTAGCGAGTCAACCACCACATCTCAGGGGACAAATTTCAGCAAATCTTGAAGGGATTTTGATCTTCCAAACACCTTCTGATCTTCAGATGTTCCATCCAGAGAGTGTTTGTTTATTTAATAGACTTTGTTATTCCTTTTATAATGTCTGAATAGTTTGTTATGATTGTTTGGATGATGTGATCATGTAGACTTTTTTTTATTGCTATATAGTATGAATTGTTGGACTGTTTATGTGTTTAACCACAGATCCATTATTATCTAGTTTTTCATGTTATATTTAATTTTATATCAATTGTGTGTTGGTTTCTTTTTGATTGGTTGTCTATGATCGGTCACTAGGATTTAACATATCTTTGATGGAAAACAATTTTTTGGTCTATGATTAATTGTAAAAGGTTACTCTACTATAGCGATCGAGTACAAAATTAATATAATTAAAACTAGCTTTGATTTTGGCACTTAGCAATGTTTTAGGACTTGGTGAACCGAGAGAGAATCCTTGGCCCTTGAATAATTATTATTTGGTGAATGTAGCTAGAATCCTAGTATATTAATGGGTGAATGTAGCCAGGATCCTTATTAAAGGGTATAGTGAATGTAGCTAGAATCCATACCACTTTGGCTAGGTGACTTAGTCGGAATCCTGGTCGTGAATAAGTCGTCCAACAGTCATACAAATGAAATAGCCACTTTATGTCTACATGTGATCTGATTTCAAACAAGTATTCTTTTATTATAATTGTTTTTCAATTCTACTTAATTTTGACTTCCCACCTTCTGCGGACAAACATTTCCCCGGTAATATCAGATTTCGTCAAGCCTTTCGCAGATCAGCGATTGAGGATTTTTAATTTCTGTTTTTAATTTAATTAAATCATGACAACCCCAACTGCTTTTTTAAACTACACATCTGTCTATTTTACTTTTGCAAGCATCACTGCGAATGATCCTAGACTTACCTATCTACTATATTATAATCGATCGGGTCCATTTCCCGTTAGTGAGTTTTATAATACATAAAGTATTTCCTTATATAACTTTTATAAATTTAAAACCTTTTTGCAGAAACTCACGCATCATAGGTCATAGGGTGTGATAGGTCATAGGAGTGATAGGTGATGGGGTAATTTAGCTGACGGGATCCGCCGTTAGCAGCCATGCCTCCGCCATGGACTGAAAGGCTCCGCCCTTGGCCGCGATGGCTTAACTATAACTAACATTCATATTAAAAATTACTGACATGCATCTTAGTTCTAAGATGTATGTTAGTAATAGTTAAGCTAAGTGTTAACTATTACTAACAAACATCTTAGTACTAAGATGCATGTTAGTAATAATTAAGTTGTATGTTAAATATACATCTTAGTTAACACTGATATACATTGTCGATAAAAAAAAAAAAAAACTAGTTAATCTGTATGTGTTTTCTATTAACATTGTATGTTTGGAAACATTGTATGTTAATAATATTTAAGCTGCATATTTGTGCTTCGCATTCTTCGCATTTTAAGACACTTCGCACAATAACCTGGTACTATATATATATTTCGCTCAACTACTCTTTCATCTTAATTAGATAGAACAATATCAGTATGGACTCTCCTCCTTTTCACCAACGCTCTTTTTTCCCTTTCTTTGTCAAGTAGGGGTTGTGTCGTCATTTAGATCCGGTAAAACAGTGTCAAAGTCGTTGCTAGCCGACTCATAGTTGTCCGATTCGGTCGACTCTCTTCGTTTGTTCGTATGGGAGGACGATCATTCACCAGTCACACATGGTTGTTCCAGCCACTTGGATTCTTTCTTGACAACATCCCAAGCTAGTACATGAGTAAAAGATTTGTTGCCCGTTTTCTTATTATAATCGGCCATAGCATTATTCATTACATCAAGATCATTACATTCACTCTCCTTGAGACGTTTCTAAAAAATAATATACATCAAAAAATTATAAAATACAAATATAAATAATAAATAATAAATATTACCGATTGATGGTATAGGCCGTTAAACAAACTCATGGCACTGTTCATTGTATTTCACTTGGTGTGTAAACTATGTAGAGTTTGATTAGTGCCTCGCATGTTCTTTTGGAAATGGTCAATAACTCGTTTCCAAAATCCATCTCTACTTTGTTCATTCGCTACGATTTTACATGTCGAGATTTGGATCCATACCTTTGCCAAAGCCACCTCTTCATCTGGCGTCCATGCTTTTTTGTCCGCCCTTTTTGTGAACCTTGACCTTTTCAGTTCTACCACTACATCTTCAACCTCACGAACATCCTCATCATCTTCTCCGATTGGATGTTGTTGCGTTTCGGGTACAAAGTCATCTTCATCGCCGGCATCATCATAGACCGGTAAAGGTCGCACCAAACTTGGTTCACGCCGCGAAGGCCAGTCACAGTATTCGAACGGGTTGAACTCACTTTAAAGTTGGATCGTGTATTGACTCGGGTGCATTGGTGGGGTTGAGGATAATTATATTGGCTTTGATAGTCCGGTTAAGGATAATAAGGAGATGACTAAGAACTCATCTGTGGACAATACAGAGGAACTTGGATCGGAGGAACGGGTTGAGATCGAGAGGCTCGTCCACGACCTTTTGATTCGATTGGCTTGAACCACCTTTTGTTTGCCTTGAAACACCATTTGCTTTCCTTGGATCCATGATTGTTTTCTTGTTAAAAAAGTGTATTTAATAGTTGTATTTTATAAGAAATTTGGAAGTGATTTTGATTTAGTAACAATATGTATTTATAGGTAAAATTTGGAAGGAATTAGCTTCTTTTTTTTTTTTTTTTTTACTTCGGTGCATGCATTCATATTGAATGCATTTTACATTTCCCACACGCTAACACATACACGCCAATGTTCGAATACATGTATTGTGACAGCCGGTTTGACAAACCGATGGGCTCCAAACCACTTCGAAACCGAAGGTGAAGGGTGGTGTTCCCACTCGGTTTGGTTGATACCGAACCCAAATCAACCCCCACACCCTCCCCCTAAACTGTTTCCAATACTTGACACATGATATGCATACATCCAACACTCCTTTCATTATTTTCGTTTGTTCTATTCTTCACAAGCTATTTAGATACGGTACTAAATCTCCTATCGACCTAGTGACCAAAGTGATGGCATTAAGGCAATGAGTGCAAAGTCTGACCAAACAGTTGAAACTATATGTGTGTTTTAAGAAAGCCCAATATATAAAATCAATTGTAACAAAAAAAAAAAGTTGCTTAGTTAATTATATGTGTTTTTTAAGATCAAGAAATAGAGACTTACAAATTAATATTTACAAACTAATGTATCACTGATAACATGAAGAGAGAATAAAAAGAGAAAGAAAAAAAAATTCTATTGGTTGATGTCAGTTTGTAGACCTTGTTTGTAAACTTTTGTTTTTAAGTGTAATATTTCTATTTAAGATTTATATTTTTTCAACCATTTTGCACCCTTAACAGTTAAAGTTCTAAGTAGGATCTAGGTTGTGTATATAGTGTGTAATCTAGATCTTGTACTCTTGAACACTAGTACTTTGCTAGTGTTTTGTTCATATATAGTAATATACCTTATTGCCGTTCAAAAAAAAAAAAAAAAATTTATATTATCTAAATATGAAACTTTGGTTTACACCTAACATTGAGTAAGGTAGAGGTTTCGTGATGCCGCCAATTACTATTAGAAGGGTTGGGTTTTTCTTTCAGGCGCGAGAGCCACGAAGGCCACCCAAAGTCTCACTGTGAGTACTCATAGCCTTAGGCTTGGCTCTCTATAGACCAAAAGTTTAAACTTGGTTAGATACCAAATCGGTTCATTTGATCGCAATATTGTGTAATGTACAATCAAGTTCTCTAATTTTGGTATTTCAAGTTTTTCTTAGTGTGATCCAATCGGAGTTTAAACCGTTGTGATGCATCTTGACTGGCTAATTAAGTTTAATTCTATCATGGTAGCTTGGTAGTGGGAGACATGTAACATAAAAACGGAGGTTAAGAGTTCAAATATCACTCTGTCCCTTTAAATATCGTATTACATGATTTACTTTCCTTCATGTTATCAGTGGGACCGGTCAATGAGAGGCAATCGTTAATTAATTCGGAGCAATTTTTTTAGTTATATACTTCTTCCCTTTTTATTAATCATTTCTTTTTCTTTGCATGTGCCATCATACATGCTGAATATAAAATATACTAGCTATTTACCCTTTTTAGTTGCAAATTACAAAAATCATTTTTCTTCACCTCAACTAACTTAAACTAGTGAAACTTTGCTATATTGATTGACTTGGTATTTGAAATGCATGTCTACATATATATATATATAGCTTCGACAACTATATATATAGTAGTTATAACAGTTTTTTAAGTACTCATTTATCTATTCCATTTTACTGTAATTAGTTGCCTTGATATTTCAAAACCTACATACAACTACTCGGCAATGACCCGCCAACCAAAATTGAAATGTGAAGCGGTATATATAAAACAAAACAAAACCAAATTTTATTATTTCCAATTAGATACAGTATATTCTTAATTAGTGAGGCATTAATTAATTAAAATATATATAAATAGTTTAACAAAACATATATATTGACAACCATAGTTTCGATGGCTTTTCTTTTGGATGGACTTCAATTCAATTCAATATATCCTACAACTTGAATTATGAATCTTTTGGCAAATATCAAAATCTTATGACATCAATTGTTTGTATGTATAAAGACAAATATGTGTCATTATTATTAGTTATGAATAAATAAATATGTAAACCTGCAAACTGAAATGAGACACATACATATATTTAGCCTCATTCCAAAAGGCAACCATGTTACCTCTTTCCCAAGAACTCTTTGTTGGACTTCAAATTAACATAAGATAATCTCAGTTAGAATATAACCATCAGAGTGACAGAACCCCTACGGCCCCACCCCACTCTATCATTTTTATGGGAAATGATCATATGTCTATATATACACTCCATTATATATATGATATGATAATGATATTTTTCATGTTTTTTCTTTTAATAGTGACATATAGAAAGTTAGATTGGCTTCCCTACAAAATAATGTCGTGATTATCACTTAGCATATTCCCTGTATACAAATTCAAACTAAGGCTTATGGTTTCTGTGAGAGTGAATCATTGAACAGTGAAGGTCTTTGCCTGACAGACTAGCTTCTTGTTTGATTTTTTTATTTTTATTTTTTAAAGTTTTTACCTAATGTTTATTCTCATTTGTTTTTGATTTTTTTTTATAATAATTAATTATATCCATCTTTGGGTTTTAGCTTTTTATTTGTTATTTTTATTTATACAATTAGTTAAATCTAACTTTGAGTTTTAGCTTCTCTTTATAGGTTTTTTCCCCAAAATTTTGATTTTACTACTTATTATATACTTATTATATGCTCACATAGTCACATATACTTTTACCTAATATTTACATTTTGTCTGTTTTTTTTTTCTCTACAATTAACTATATTTAATTTGAAGTTTTAGCTTCCTTTTTTTTAGCTTTGTTTTAGTCATACTTTTAATTAATGTTTACTTTTCATTTATTATTTGTTCTATACAATTAACTATAGGGTAAATTACAAGGATGGTACCTGACGAATATTTCAAATTGCACGTATCATACCCCTACGAATTTATTTACCCGGATGACACCCGAAGTTGGCAATTTTGCACGCTCACGATACCTACCGCTAACGGAGGCTAACGGATCGTTAAATCCAGTCATGTGCCGCTCACGTGAATATATAAATGACTGCTTTACCCCCATATCTGGCCCCCCCTTGTCATTTAGAACAAAACCCAGGAACCCTCAAATATATACAAATAAATATATATCATATAGATCTTCATCTGTGAATTTGATACATTATATATATCTTCATCATATAGATCCCCATCTTTAAACATAATTTCCAGAGACTCATCTCCCCATTCAAAATCAAAATAAAACATCTCTACTAAATCTAGAGAATCATCATCATCATCACCGCCGGTAACCTCTATGAATTATTCCTATCACATATACAAAAATATAGATATTGAAACAAAAAATATTCAACGAAAATCACATATGAATTATTCCTATCACATATACAAAAATATAGATATTGAAACAAAAAATAATTTTTTATTCCTATCAGAGCAAAAACATAGCACGAAACAAATAGAATTATTATGCTGGTCAAATTCTTAAATCCATTTCTTTCTTTCTTCTCTAATATTCTTTTCCTTAATCTACTGTAACTTTCTAATCTAATTTATGTATATAGATTTATATATCTATATCTTTTTTTAGGTATATATATATATATATATTCCAAGATTTCAAGATGGTAACTGATTTCAAAACAATTGTTGTCGTGGTAGGAAGCAACCGTCGCCAGGTTTGTTCAAGGAGTAAACTTCCGGAACCCCAAAGATATCACCGGAATCACAACATTTAACATAAAAAGACCACTGTTAAAAGATCCCGATATTTCTACCAAAAGATCTTCACAGAAACCGACCCGTCAAAGTGGATCTGAAACGACGGTGGATCTGAAAGTGGATCTGAACCGCCGGATCCGGCGTGATGAAAAGTCGGGTAGTTACCGGAAAAGAAAGCGATGACGGCTCAGATGAAGCAAACACGACGGCGGAGGCTTCTGGTTTCCTGAAATCAGACGACGACGGCGGTGGTGGATATTCCGGCGACGGCGGTGTGGGAATTTCCGGCGAAGGTGGTGGTTTGGTTTAGGGTTTGTGTGTGTGTGTTTTTGAAGTGTTTTGGATTTGTGTGTGTTGTTGTTCATCTTGATGATGGAGATGAAGATGATTAAAGAGGGGGGGGGGGGGCAAACATGGGTGGAAAAAGACGAGTTTACCCTTTCACGTGAGCGGCACATTACTGGATTTAACGATCCGTTAGCCTCCGTTAGCGGTAGGTATCGTGA
>JAOEHQ010046828.1:0-11246 GCA_025447715.1 Asclepias incarnata
CCCCCCCCCCCCCCCCCCCCCCCCCCCCCCCCAGTGACCACCCTGGTAAAGGGTTGGATCTGCCCCTGTTCACAATCTTGTATGTATAATCGGTACACATACAAAACCCTACAAGGGATAATTAAGGCGACCAGATAACAAAGGATTAACCCTAATCCCCTTAGTTCAGCCCCCATGTATAATCTTGTATGTATAATCGGTACACATACAAAACCCTACAAGGGATAATTAAGGCGACCTGATAACAAAGGATTAACCCTAATCCCCTTAGTTCGGCCCCCAGGTACAACCTCCCTATAAAAAGAGAGGTTTACCCCCCTTTTATGCACACGTTACTTTCACCCTGAAAACACACTTTCCATCACATCATAACCCATTGGATTTAGAGGCGTAAAATGACCTAATCCCTATGACCGTAAGGGAATCGCCGATAAATCCTCCAATCCATATACTCTACCCCTGAGACGGAGATCCTATCAGAGTCTTCATTATAGGCGCGGTTTGATGATCAATCGCACGCCAATGTGATAGCCCACTGGAGATGCTCTAAGTGACAATAGCGCCTCTCAAGGCCGGCTTAGACATAGGGCAAGCCGGACGACCGTTCGAGACTCGATTTTTAAAAATTTTATATAATTATATATGTAATTGATTAAGTCCATTAAACATTTGAGAAACCCATCAATTATTTATAAATTAAATTATGTAACCAACCTACTAAAAAGTTGCCTACACATCTTTTATGGATTGCCAATAAAAAATATATTATTTCGGTATTTTTTTCTCGAGATATACATGGTTCTTTCATTGTCACATGTAGTTTCACTGTATCTTTTTATTAAAAGCAAGCAAAAATATTTTAATAAACAATGTAACTATGCAAGACAAGTCAAAATAAAGAAGTATTTCCATTTTCTATATTAGGAGTAAGCGATTTTTTCTTTTAGTTTTAGGTTTTGTTTTTAATTATTTTGTTTTCTATTTCTATATATTGTTCATTGTTATTATGTATTTGTTAAATTTATATCTTTAAATATTTTTTAGGTTTTAGGTTTTGTTTTTATTCGTTTAGTTTTATTTTTATTTTAAATAATATAAACCATCAAGAGTTGATTAATCAATTTGTTATGAAGAATGCTAGAATAATTTCACGAATCGTTGGTTAGCTATTACGATATATTATTTTAATAACATGATTTTGCAATTTTTTTATTTTTTTAAATAATAACTTTTGCTATATTTATTGATATAACATTTATCGTCGTTTTAAAAAATATTTTACATAGTTTAATTCGTTGCAGCTAGCCAATGGACCTTTTTTTCCGGCTCGTCCTAGGCAGAGGCGGTATTACATGGGGGGCAGGAGGGGCAATTGCCCACCCTCAACTTTTGAAAATTTTTTATTTTTTATTTTTATAAAGTTTAAATGGTAACTTGATTAAAAAAAAAAAAGTCAAATAATTTTTCCCAAAAGCCTTATACCTCACGACTCCACAAACAAAACTAAACCCCTGTATCTCTCACTCCACTCAGCCAACAATGCCATAATTTAACCCCTTTGCATTAAGACATCAACAATTATATGTTCAGTTTTCGTGCTATTTAATATGTTTGTGATCTAGCCAACTGTTATCAAAGTCGTAAGTTTTTAAAAGCATGAAGATCAAATATGTGAAGTTGTCTTTTGGTCGTGCAAGTGTGTACAGAACTGGACATTGTGGATTACTGGATTGGTATGGTAGCAGTAAAGGTGCAGGTGGTGAGTTGATTATGCAAAATTATTAGGTTTTTATACTGCAAGAAAAGTGAGTTTGGTTAAAGTGTTTGTGGTCTATAGGAAAATATTGAATATAGTTGCCATAGTGCTCGTCTTTGTATTAGTTGGTATTGACATATAGTATAGTTGCATGTATTTACTAGCAGGTGTTTGGGCATGTCCATCACTGAAAATTGAAACGTTTTATTGTAACCCGTTTTTGGCTAGTAGTAAAAAAAAAAAGTTTAAGTTTCGATTTTGCCCCCTCATGAAATTTTTTCTGATACCGCCTCTGGTCCTAGGTACATAAATCTTCAGAGACGACCCTGACGCGTCTCCCCATCCCTCATTTCCTTCCATGCTGTTCGGCCGTGGTGGTATCCACAGAGTTCACATTCCTCTCAGTTCCCTTGCAACATACAAAACACTCTTAGGCTACATACTGATTCAACTAGTTATATCCTTCACCAGAGTTTACGACATGTCTAGTAATATACTAAAAGTGCACATCGTATCATATTCATGAGTGTTACATATAGTCCATCAATAAGGCACTAGGTAGGAATCATATCTAAGGTTTTAACTTTGTAATATAAAATCAATGTTTGAGTGCTAGCAAAGACAAACATATTTAGCTAGTGACATTAATCCTGGACTTTTAAACTCTGCGTTAAAAAAAATGTTCTTTATTTGCTCTTTAATACTACAGTGAGTTACCAATCCATCAATAGATGGAGTGATACCTTTTACCAATACAGCTTGGACCCACATGTGAAGTTGAAAGTTGCGATTTCAATCCTTAGGGTGTCATCCTTTACTTTTTTTAATACTACAGTGAGTTGCCGTTAAAAATAAAAAATAAAAGAAAAAAAAAATACGACAGTGAGTTTTTGAACTCATACTCAATTCCAATTATTTCATTTCAAACTTTATAGGGTTCTTGTACAAATGACACTATTGAAACAAACAGCGAATTGAGCTCGTACATAACAACTTAGAATCCTATATTGAAACGCTATTTTACCAAACTAAGGAATCAGATCTTTCATTGGATTCGAACTGTAACACCTTTCAGATATCAGTTAATTAACTTAAGCTTGTTGCTAATGAATTTATCTTTATATATTCGACCCCTAAAAATGAGCCCGACCCTCGCGCAAGCCAAACAAAAACATATTTAAATATCGAATTGAGTTCGAGCTTTATTCTTAGTTATTTTTTACAAAAGGAAACTACTTGGTCATAGATCAAGTGACCACCTGCCACCACTTATGTGGGGCCTAGTTACGGGGGAGCCTAAAAAAAATTGATGCTGGTTCTATCCTCGTCTCGGACCAGATTTAATCGACTTCATGTGATGGTATCAACTCAGGTGCACTTACCTCGGTACATTAAACCTTGCAGGGTGGTTGCGTAGGTATCAATGCGGAACAAGAGATTAAGGGGTTTTCTTCCGATTTATCCTTTATTTTTTAACAAAAGGACATGACATGTAAAGAATGAGGGCTTATAAACAAACCGTCTTGTTAAAGGGTGTTTATGTAAATATAAATGAATCAACTTTTCATGAATCTTGGCATATTTTGAGGGCCTAAAACCCTATAAATGGAGAGAGGGACTCTCATGAAACTAAACTGCTCAGTACACCTGTCTCTTCAAAATCTTGTTTTTGTTTTATTGTTGGAACTGAACTGCTACAGTTCAACAAGCAACAAGGGATAGATGAACTTTACCTCTATAAGGTAAAATCTTCTCAAGTTTCCTCTCATATACTTTTCATGAACATATGCTTGTCCCATCTTTGTACGTTGTCCTGATAAAAATTTAACTTTTATGATGTACGTATACATATATAGAGAAACTGACTACATTTTGTGAATATAAATCTTCTTAATCATTGATTGTGAAGCATGGTAAAATGAAAAGATGAGAGAAATGAACATTGACACATGTCGTCATCTTTATATCGGTAGAAGGACAAACAGTCTTAAAAATAAGAAGATAGAGCATTGTTCATATTTATAACTTTATTTATATATCATTTAATTTTATTGCCTTAAATTTTTGTGGGTTCTTTTAAGATCATTGAACTTCTTTAATGTTTTTCTTTAATTATTAATGATAAGTTAGTTGTTTAGTATATATTGTATTGATAATTCTTAGCTTTGTTATCTCTTTAGCTAAAAAGGGAAAAAGAAAATGAAACTAGAGCACATTCAAGTTTGGATCTTAATTGCCCCATGGATCCTATATCTATCTATATGAAAAAGAAATCATGTAGCGAAGTGGATTATTATTTGTACAATTGGTACTTCGAACTTGGAACGAGCATGAAGAAATTAACGATAGTTCTATCTTTTAAGTTGTTCTGCCGGATCGGTCACTCAAGATCTTTGGTCTCTACCCGGACCCGATGAAAAAAATGGGATCACTCCTTATGGATGTATGAAAATTTATAGAGCATTGGGTGTATGGGGGGTTTACCCAGACCCCGAATCCCACTTGGCACACCGGCCTTGCACCATCAACCATACCGCCCCGGTCGTCCCTTTCGGCATTCTGTGTTCGTAGTTCTACGTCCAAATGTCGAGTTCAACGTGTTTTTTTATGTTGTATGTGTGAGTGAGTATATATATTTATTATGGAAAAAAGTTGTATTTTGCATTCTGCGTGTTGCTCTGCGTTCATAACGGCTCAAAACTGATGAAATGATGAAAACTGATGTGACGCTGACGTTCCGTTATGGGTGATTTTGCGTCTTTCAACCACACCTGATGCTCTTATAACCGACTATGTATGTATGAATGTTCTATGTAATTTTGAAGGGTATTTTGGGAAATCTTGGTATGGAGACAACCTAGTGATATATAGTTTGATTTTGTTCAAACTAAAAGTTTTAAGCTCCTGTAATCAAACGAGAAATTTATTATTATTCCTTTTTGGAACAATAAACGAGAAATTTAATTTAATAGGAGATTTTTCTTAAAAGCTCCTAAATTTTTTGCTGTTGTTAATTTGTTTCATCACTTTATCGACAATGGATTGAGTATGGTAGTATTTCATTGCTTTAATGACCTGTACTAATTGAATAGGAACTGGATTTAGCCCTAATGGAAGGTAATCATATATACTATAGTATCTATAACCTGCCCTCCATAAAGTGACATTTTTTCCTTCTATATAAACGTGAAAAAATTTAGTTTGAGAACCCGTGAGAGTATTGTGAAGATTCCCTATAACCTTAATTGCATAGTAATATAGTATTTAAACAATCCAAATATAAGTCATTAGAGAACCCAAATTGTCTTTCATCACCCTCGTAAGCTAGTTTATGTTACGACATATCCAGGCAGACAAGATCTTGCAGCCTTGATTCAGATTTTGGGTTACAAGATGGGTTGAAAAGAAAAAAGTTTTAAGATTTTGATGGTTAAATGGGGTTGGTGGCCCATTGGTAGGTCTTTGACCTTGGGAGGATCTACCTGGGTTCGAGTCTCACTCTCTACATTTATGGGGTGGATTATTGAGGGTTTTTCGGAAGTCCTAGGTTATATCCAAGGCATTCGTGTAATTTAACTATAGGAGTAGAATAAATTGCCGTTAAAAAAAAAAAAGACATAAAATGCTATGTTGTCTCATAGGAGACAAAATGAAAAGTTTAAATATATTTTTAGCTAAATGAATTAACTCTTCATGAATCGACAAATGAATTAACTATTTTTAACTAAATGAATCCACCTGGGTTCGAGTCTCACTCTTCACATTTATGGGGGTGGATTATTGAGGGTTTTTTCGAAAGCCCTAGGTTGCATCTTAGGCATTCGTGTAGTTTAAGAATAGGAGTAGAATAGATTGCCGTTAAAAAAAAAAAAAAATGAGACATAAAATGCTTTGTTGTCTCATAGGAGACAAAATGAAAAGTTTAAATATATTTTTAGCTAATTCAATTAACTCTTCATGAATCGACAAAATGAATAGTTGGTTGTTGTTTTGGATTAAACTGTAAGCATTCGCACATTTTAATTCGGCTAATTTGATGAATCTTGCATATGGATATCAAGAAATCAAGAGAATAACTTCATCTTGTTAAATTTTGAAAGGTATTGGATATATGGGCACTGAGTTCATTCAGAAACTTCTAAAACTGTAATTATTAGGCAAGGCTGACAAATTGCCCATCGACCCAAAAGTCATCAATGGACGTGTTGACTTTCGATGAATTACAAAACACGATTGGTGAAAGTGGTAAAGACTCAGGATCAATGGATATGGATGAATTTTTAAAATACATTTGGACTTCTGAAGAGACTCAACCAATGACACAAAACTCAGACTGTGTAAAGAACATTGGGAATTTGCAAAAGCAAGGTTCTTCAATTTTACCAAGAACACTTGGCAAGAAAACAGTAGATTTGGATAACGAAAATGCTGGATACGAAGATGTGAATCTGATCGAAGAACCAACCTTGCAGCCAAAAGAGGAACAAACAACTTTAAGTGAGATGACACTGGAGGTATTCTTGCAAAAAACAGAATTTCTAGAAAATAACCAAGTTGTACCAAATGGAAGGCTTTTTGGTGAGGACAGTAATTCTGCTTTTGGGTTCATAAACCCGAACCAGAATCAAGGGTTTTATCAAGAAGCAGATCATACAGAGACTAAAAATGACGTTAAAAGGCAGAAATTTCTTCCAAAACAAGCTGCTATTAACCTCACCTCTTCGTTACGTTTATTGCAAAATAACCCTCAAATGGGTAGTCCAGTGAATGAAGTTTCTATAAGGGAAAAGAGCAATAATCTATCATGTTTGTTTCCAAGTAGTTATTTGGATTCATCACCATCACCACCATCCCATGCATATTGTGAAGGCGGTGTTAATGAAAAGAAAAGGAGTGCCATTTTGGAAAGAGTGATAGAGAGGAGGAGGAAACGCATGATTAAAAACAGAGAATCTGCTGCAAGGTCAAGGGCTCGGAAACAGGTCAAATTCCTCATCATCCATCTTAGCTTGCTAGCAGTCATATATTGCAGAGTTTTCTTATATTTAAGTGGTTTTAAAACTCACCTGTGTATCATTAGTAACTAATGACCCCGCCCTATTTAGTATAGAAACCGAAGCGAAAGATATAATGCTTACAAGATTTTTATTGCTTCAACAGGAGTATACAACAAATTTGGAAGCAGAAGTTGCAAAACTCAAAGAGCTTAACCATGAGTTGCAGATAAAGCAGGTCTGTATCCTAAAAATTTGTCATCATGTTTGCGTTCATGAAACAACAATGTGAATCTCTATGGTAACCTGTTTTCTTGTTTTATTTGTCGTTTCCACAGGAAGAAATCATGGAGTTACAGAAGAACATTCAGGCATGCGGTTACAACCATGTAGTCTGACTACCTCACTCATTGATTAAAATTGCTCCTAGACAATTGATGATACCTTGAAAAATGGATTAACTTCCTTAGTTATTAAACAAGTTTTATCCATTTTTGCAGGTACCGGAGAAAATGAAATTACGAAGAACGTTAAGTGGACCTTGGTAGATAAATTTAGCACATAAAATGAATAATTTTGTCTGCAGAAATGACCAAATCTAAAGTAAAGCACAACTCCCATTGCACACGACACGAGAATTATCTTTCAGATTTGGTCATTTCTACTTGGTCATTTCTAGTTTTCTACTGCTCTAAACATTATATTTGAAACCTGAGAATGTCTAGCTAGCTATAGACATGTGTAGAGTCTGTTTTTCTACACATGTTAAGGATCTTGTTATACGCTTATGCATAATGTATGTACAGAATAAGTTAATGTATAGTTATATATATTAAATCGCATAGGTTCAATTTCAATACTACAACACTTTATCTCTTGATATGGAAGGCGCCAAGCCGCCAAGGCGGGTTGCTAAAAAAGAACTGAAACAAACCTGTCTATTTAACCTGAAACCGGCCAGAACCAGCAAGCGCGCCTGTTGCTTATACCATGACTAAACGGTGTTCAGAAAAGCATAAAATAGAGCCACAATTGAGTGACAGTCCATCATTTCTAATCCTATCCATCTTCTTTTAGCAATAAGTCCACAAACATTCCAATATTCCATCTTATAAAACATCATATATATATATATATATATATATATGTCTTACCGGTATACTATACATATACCATTGAAACTTTTCATTACAATCTTACCCGACACTATATATTTTTCATACCAAAATATATATGCTAGTTACTTTTCTATGCGCGCAAACATGATCATATATGAATGTGCTCAAGTATAATATAATAGCGTTAATCATAAATCTATGATTTGATGAGTATGAGGAAGACATGTGCAATAAAACCACCCTCGTTAATTTACTGTTGTTCCGACTTATAATAAACAACAAACACAAAGAATAAATTTGTCAAATGTAACACTTTTATATTAATGTAAACGGGTTACAATACAGCCGTAAGTATAGATTAATTAGTCGATTAGATCTAACTTACTTAACACTGGTGCCTTGACAAATTTATAACAAGACTTACATTTATTATGTTTTTTTGGGTAAAAACAACAAGACTTACTAATTTGTTACAACAAATCTGAGTTACAAAATTCTAATACTTAGCATACACTAAGAGCTAAATTAAATGAACACACTTCACAAGTTGCTTATGACACGTGTTTATAAAAATGCTCAAGAAATCAACTACGTTTTCTTTTCCACCCGTTGCCTTTTATAGATAAACTTGCAACAGTCTTCGAGCTCTTGGATGTTGACGTTACAATGTTTGTCAACACTCCATTGAAGTACAATTGACATTAATTGCTTTTAACTTGTCTTCTTGTTCCTTAGCCATTCTGATAAAAAAGAACTTTTGTAGGGAGTCTTAATTAAGTGTCTATTCCTAAGATGGACACCGCTTTGTCACGTGTAAACTTTTCTTCTTGTGACAGTCAACATGTGGTACTTTTTGTGTGGGCGGTTTCTCTTTCCTTTTCCCGCTTCTTTTGACTTACAAAAGTATGAATGTTCTTTTTGTCCATGTGAAGAATAACTAAGTTTTGTCAACCTTAATTAGTTATCTTCAATTCTTCATATGTTGAAGAATGTGATCGCTGATATGGTTGCTGAGTCAACATACTTAATATTGACAGTGGTCGCTCAAGCATGAAGGTTGTTGAATACTTTTTGTTCGTTGATAACTTACATTAGCACTTAAATCCTTTCAGCTAATCCTTGACAGTAGTCGCTCTAGAATCGTTGTACTAACATATATTATATATATAACAATTCAGGTCTTCCTAGCTATAGTAGTTAAGGTACAAATTAACATGCATGATTTACATGTAGGATCAACTATACCTCGCATAGATATTTTCCTTCGCCCTTCATACAGTTTCTTTCAATTTCCTATACAGTTTTCCATTATATTGTTTATGTGTCTGGTAATCTTTAACTTTTTATAAACAAATATTTACGAATACATTAGCAACCAAAATGAAATTTACTCTTTTTTTTCCTCCAAATGTACCATCATCATATTGGGGATGGTTATTGTAAAACAAATATTAAAGTAAAACAAATAGAATAAGATTTTGACTATTAGATCATAATAAAAGTGATGCACGAAGATTAATGGAGCACAAGTATATACATTGATGCACAAAGATTTTCATGATGCACAACGTTTTTTGTTTTATTTTAATACTTAGAACCTCATCATATTTCATCTCACTATAGTTCATCACTTCATCCCGAAACTCTAGTACTTTCTTCCAAAATTATAAATAGGTAACCAAATAGCAACATCCATTATTTTAGATAGAAAAAAAAATTATATCTATCTATACTATATATATAAGCAAATAGGATGGGCAGTTTAGCTATTTTGCCCGTTTGTACATTAAGACGCTTGTACATCATGCTTATTTTGCTTGTACGCGTCTTAAATACAAGCAAAATAAGCATGATGTACAGGCGTCTTAATGTACAAGCATCTTAAACGTCTTAAAACTCTTGCACAAACTCCCACAACTGAATCAGATCCGTGGTATCCCGCCTCTTCTCTTATCCTAAATTTAGGTTTCCTTTCAAATTTCAAATTGCTTCTCTCATCACCCCCTCTCCTCCTTAAATGCTCTCATTTCAAATCCCACTCTCATCCAGGTTTCAAATCCCTCCCTAAGATGCAACCGCTTTTTAAATCTACTAATACATATTGATTCCAAGGTTTGATTAACATACTATATATATGTATGTATGTAACGATGTTTATATTTGGTTTGTTTTTTACTTCAGGATGATGCTAATACATATTGATTTCAAGGTTTGATTTGCTGTTGTTTTTTGCTTCAGGAAAAAAGGTAAATTATTTTTATTTATTTTTTCTTTGTTAATTTTTTGGGGGGCTTTTCTGCTGTTTATGCTTTAGATTTTGGGTGATATTATACATTTATTGTGCAAAAAGTGCAAAAAATGTTATTTGTATGTTTTGTTTGTAGTTTTGGATGGACAATGATGGGTCTCCAAATCTTCTTGTTAACAAGAAAAGGACTGTGAAGGTATGACTTTTATATGTTGTTTTTTTATTGGTTATGTCCTGATTTCGAATCCATTTGTTATTGTAGAATACAAGAAAATGGTAAATGTAGTCATTTTCAAATTTCATATCATCAGCCTCTCTCCTCAAATGCTCTCTCATCCCAATTCTCTTTCATCTCTCCTCAGATCTCTCCTCACTCCTGCTCACTCTTCAAAATTCAAATTACTTCCATTCCTTATGCTCTCAAATCTCTTCTTTATCTTCTTTTGGTTTAGATCGGATATGATATTTGTGGATTAATAATTAGTTTCAGTTTTTTAAAATTGTTTAAGTTTTATGTTTTTATTTAGTTTCACTAATCATGTCTTATTCAGGTGATGATGATGCATGGTGATGGAAAGAATAGCGATACTAATCAAGGTATATATTTAATGCAACAGCTATTTATTTGGTATCTTTTTTTTTCTTTTTGTTTTCTTAATATTTATTTTGGCATCTTAATTAACACACTATAAACTAAATTATTAACAAAAATTAAATAAATTATTTTTATTTGAACACTACTAACAACTTACAACACCACCATCAATCATGGTGATTGGTAAAAACTGGTTGTCGATATCCTTAGCCGATAACAAGAAACTTTAATTGTTATCAATATTAAAATTTTGACTAATATCTGAACTTAAATAATTTAGAAACCATCTACCGCTGCGCATTGTGCGGGTAGATTTCTAGTATATGTATATATTGTTAGTCCCAACTTTTAGTGATGGTACAAGTATAGACACCTCTATGTCTATATTGATCAAAGTACAAATAACTATTAGTAAAAACAATAAGAACTAGAAACTTTAACAATCTACTTTAGTACACGTATGTAAAGTAAAGTAAATAAGAACAAGCAATAAGTAATTTTCAAACGTATTTTCTTTATTGAATGAATAAACAAA
>JAOEHQ010046829.1:0-11246 GCA_025447715.1 Asclepias incarnata
TGTTTTTGTCTATAGATGTTTATTCATGTTTCATATGTTAACTATGGTAAATAACTATTTTTAATTCATTTCATCCTCTTACTTTGCAGCTTCCAACTCAGTAGTACTATCTGGTAGTGGTAAGCGGTTTTAACCCATAAAATATCCTTTATCTGTTGATTAGTTTTGTATTAAATTTGTTGCATTTAGATATACAAGTGTCACATACTTTGTTGAGGATTATGTAATTGAAGTTTATATCGTATCGACATGTGCTCGTATTTTGCTTAGGGTCCAAAAGTTAACTGAGATGCCTTAAACCGACATGTTTTTCGCTTCTAGTTTCCAAAAATTTAGCTTTGTAGTTACTAATTAACAAGTTGATATCCCATACTCAAAGTGGTTGTGGTTTGTACCAACTACCAAGATTATAAACTTACTGAGCACTTTGTGTCTAGTTCATGCTTAATATATTGTTTGCATCTTGATTATAATTCATATTTTAATTGAAACTTTATGTAAATTAATGACTAATGTATTGCTTACTAATTTCAGAAATGATGGTGAATTGATGATCGTGTTAAAGACTAAAGAGATAAAGGTGGAGCTATCCTAGTGTTGAGTTTGAAGGGAGTTTTTACATTAATTTTATACTTTTTGAAGTTTCTATATTGATCTTCTTATGTAACTTGTTAGAATTAGATAAACTGCTTTTAGATGTTTGTTGTTTGGATATTAACTTGTTTCCTTCACTTTTAGTCATTTATTTATGTAATAATTAACAATTGCATATCAAATGCTTTCAATGGCTTTTATTTATTTATTAATATATTGGTTTTGTTGTTTAATAGTTTTTGTTTAATTGTTTGTATGTGTTGAAAGGTGAAGGCCTGGAAAAATATTTTTTTTAAATAAAAATGTGAATCCGTCGGAAATCTGTCACAAAATCTGATAGCCAAGTTAGTCGGAAATCTGTCAGAAAATAGAGTCTGTCGGAAAATCTACTTCAAACTATCTGTCGGAAATCTGTCGGAAAATAGAGTCTGTCGGAAATCTGTCGGAAACTATCCGTCGGTAATCTGTCGCTATATTTGAACTTTTCCGACGGATTACTTCCATTTTTTAAATTAAACTTCCCACGGATTTCTGACAGAAATTTTTGTCGGTAATTTTCAAATCCGTCGGAAAAGTCTGTCGGAAGCTAGTTTCCCACGTGGGTTTTCCCGACATCAAAAATCCGTCGGAAATCCGTCGGGAAAGGCCTTTAAATTAAACTTCCCACGGATTTCTGACAGAAATTTCTGTCGGTAATATTCGACGGATTTTTTCCGTAGGAATATCCCAATTTTGTAGTAGTGTTCTTTTCCTTTCTCTTTATTTAAAAGCTTAAGAATGCAGCGAAGGAAAGTAAACAGTTAATTACATTTCGTTTTCTTTCTTAAAAAAAAAAAAACAGTTAATTACATTCTTGAATTTAATATAAAAGGAAAAGAAATGGATAGAGAAGGAAAGGAAAAGAATTTATATCCATATAAGGTATTTTTGAGTTGATAGAAAAATTAAAGAAAAGAATAGAAAGTAAGTAAAAATAACATTCTCGAGTCAGAAAAAAGTTAAAGGAAAGGAAAAAAAAAAAACTCAAGAAACAAAAGTGAATAGTTAATTACATTTCGTTTTCTTTTTTCAAAAAAATTAAAAAAAAAAAAAAACTGGAGAATATAGTTTAAAAGAAGATACATTCGAATTAAATATTTGGGTGTATGTATTATCTCTATATTAATGAAATTTCCATTAAAAAAAATCAATTAATAATAATATTAGTATTATTTTATATTAATACTAGAAGTTGTGGATATTCATCTAGTAGATTTAGATTTTTATAATACATTCGAATTAAACACCTAAATAATATTAATACTACTAACTAACAATTAATACTAAGATGTGAGAGTCATCTGCTCAAAATATAAGAATGTCGACATCTTATTCACATAACGATTCGGTACACATCTTTTCTTCCTCTTCATGGATCACCTACCATTATATATTAACTTTCACAACAAAACCCTACATATATCTCCCTATTTATCTTCGTAATTTAGCACCAAATTAATTAATTAAACCATGAATCTTAAGTTGGTTTTCATTCTTTTACTCTTACCAATTATCATATCAGCAGAATGCACTTACGAAAAATCAGATAATCAAGAAAGCAATAACAACAAAAGTCAAGCCCTCATATTCAAACTAATCGCAATCGCTGCAATTTTAGTTGCAAGTGTGGTAGGTGTTTGTCTTCCATTAGTAGGAAAGTTTCGGCCTGAAAGCAACTTCTTCTTGGCTATCAAATTTTTTGCAGCCGGTGTGATATTAGCAACGGGTTTTGTTCATGTGCTTCCCGATGCTAACGAGAGTTTGGAAAACCCTTGTCTTGGCGATAAGGGTTGGGGCGATTTTCCTTTAGGAAATACCGTGGCCATGTTGGCTGCGGTATTTGTGATGATGGTTGAAATATTGATTACAAGTTGGTTTAATAAAAAGAAAGTTGTGCATGAGGGAGATTTAGAGAAAAACGATGGCCACATGCATGTTGTTACACATACATCTCATGGCCATGCACACGGCTCCAATCTAGATTCTGGCTCGTCGGAGGCTCTTTTCCGTCACCGGATTATATCATATGTATGTATATTTTTGCTAATCTATCTAATGCTTTTATTAATTGTTGGTGCAATTTTTGATACATTGCATTAATTATAGTAATCTTTAATGTTTATATTACATAAAATCTTTAAATATTCATATATATACATATAGGGAAAGGTTATATTAGGAATCCCTAAAAGGTTAAGAATCTTTAGGAACCTTTTAGATTATTTGTAACCATTAGATGATAATGATCAATGGTTATTAATAACAATGGCATTATTGTAAATAAATTGATAAATTAATTGACTAATAATGAGTAAAAGGGTATAATAGGTATACTAATATTAGTTTTTGAAAGATTTATATCAATTAAAAAAAATGGATTTTCAAAGTCATTAACGGTTCCAAAAAAAGAGAGCATTTAACGGAATTAACGCCATTAATTTCTTGAATTGGTTACAAATGGCAAAAACATCGAGATTGAAATTAATTAATTCAACTTAGTACTTATTCTAAAAATATTTACTTATAAAACACTTTAAAATTCATTTTTTATTATCAATATTAATTACTAAAATTGTTTAATATTTCCTCTTCGTTTTACTAATACATCAGAAAATGTATAAACAAAATTATTTTTACTTTTTAAGATTAAGATAATATATATAAATGATTTGTCTAAAACATGAAACATTCACATATAAATGTACATACACACATGCTCATAGAACACAAATAAATAAATAAATAAAAGTTGCACATGAAACACGTATTTACATTACTGATCTTGCATACATATGCGCATCAATTAATCCCATGAAACATCATTTACAAAATACTTGCATACATATATTCATATGACTATTCATGCACATGTGATCACTAACTAATCTCAATCAATCATTCATTTTGCATACATATGTTCATAGCATTGTTTATGCACATATGCTTATACTTGCATACATATGATGAGGAGAGAGACATGCTCATATGATGTTCATGTACATGTGCTCATATAGTTGTACATGTGCTCATATAGTTGTTCATGCACATGTGCTCATATCTCCAATCACATTTTCACCTAATCACCCAATGTTCATATGTGCATCGTCTATATTGTTCACATTTGAATAAATAAATAAATATAACACGTATTCATATGTGCATGACAAGATCACATATTGTCCATAGTTATTAACATTATGTTCACATGTGCATGAAACTAAAATATAATATTTCAATTGTGTTCACATATACATAACATGTAATCATACTATGTTCACATGTGCACGAAATGCAATTATATACGTTATTTAAATTTAATAAGTTTTTTATGGCAATTGAAATAAATTTTTAGATTATAATCATTCTTTATTAATAAAATGGATGTTCATTTAAACTCCACACATATAGCCTAAAAAGAAAATTCATTCGTATGTAAAGAACTTATTAATACAATTATTGTTTGAAACAAAGATGCAAAATTTATTATTTTTGTTAAAAAAAAATGCTAAATATCATCTTAAGATAGGAAATTTTTGGCATGCGGATCAAAAACTTCCATCCAATAAAAACCTGTCATGTCGGAGTAACACCAAATGCACAAAATAAATTAAAATATCATGTAAGACAACGATGGAATTTTTATGTGTGAGACACCATTGCCACAGTGCACGTACTCCTCACTAGTAGCACTAGCCTGATTATCTTGGCATTCAATGCAAAAGTCCATGATGGTTTCTGCAAAAAAAACACAATTTTCAATCCCAAACCCAAACAGTAACAACGATCCATTTTTGGCTTTTGAAAAAAAAAATATGGCGTATGATTTTGATTTGGGATAAGATCAAAATGGTTAACATATAACTGATATATGAGATATGTATGGTATTAATTAATAAAATTGTTTATTTATTTTAATATAAATTATTAAAGTACAAATTTACCCTTTGCATATTAAATTAAAAAAGGTTCCTACAGATTCCTGATCTTTTAGGGGTTCTCAAAATAACTTTTCACTATATATATAATAATGATTAAAAAAAAAGAAAAGAAAAACTAGCATAAATTTGTATATAAAAATTTGTTTGTTATATGGAGTACCAATTTGTTGGATATGTTTTTATGTCTTTTGTATTCTGTTTCTTTTTCTATAACATATCTTAAATGCAGCTATGCGATACTTGGCCGTCAGGTATGTTTTCCTATCCCTTACACTTTATTATTCTCTCACTCTTTGGCTGGAGGTCTTTCTGAAAACAGCCTCTCTATCTTTAGGTAAGGGTAAGACTGTGTACATATTACCTTCCTTAAACCCCGGCTGTTGTCGGGATTGAGTATCGGTTGTTGTTGTATGGAGTACCAATTAGATGATGACATGTCAAGGTATTCATAACACATCCTTTTTTCCTCCGAAGATAATTTTCCACTGACCACGCTACTGACTACCCGCATCTTCCAAAATTCATCTTTTTATGCCTGCCTGCAGATTTTGCTTTCATTACAATGTCATCAACAATGTTTCTATCCCCCACAATGCTCACAAAATTCCCAAAAATAACCAACTCAACCCCACAAAATCAACCCAACTCAATTTCAGTCCCAACCCCTGATAAAAATCATCCAAATTCAGCCACAAAAACAGCCCCATGGATGAAGGGTCCTCTTGTTATTGAACCTAATCAAGTTCTTGACTTTACAAAGCCAAAAGCAAAGAAAAAGGCTTCTGATAACAATGACAAAAACCCCACAAATTTACTGACCAAAAAAGTTAGCGGGGGAAGAGGGAAACAAGCAATGAAGAAAATCTTGTATAGTATTGATAATCTTGAAGAAAAAAATGATGCCCAGAAAAATTTACAAGAATTTGAGTTTGATTTGAAGTTGGGTGAGTTGGGTGACGAGGATTATGATAGTGTTGATGGAGATAAGAAATGGGTAAGGCGGAAAATGCCGTGGGAAAAGACGGAAAAGATGGTTTTTAGGAGGATGAAAAAGGAGAAAATTGTGACTGCTGCTGATATGAATCTTGATGAGGGGTTACTTGAGAGATTGAGAAATGAGGCTAGAAAGATGAGGAATTGGGTGAAGGTTAAGAAAGTTGGAGTGAGTGAAGTTGTTCTTGAACAAATTCTGTTAATTTGGAAAAGTAATGAGCTTGTTATGCTTAAGTTTGATATGCCGTTGTGTCGAAATATGGATCGAGCTCGTGAAATAGTTGAGGTTAGTGATGATTGATTGTTTACTACTGTTTTTATGAAGACTTTTCTGTGTTTTATATGTTGGCATGTTTGAGATTTGCCTATTGAGATGGTGTGGGGTGCTTTTTTAGAGAGCTTGATAGGATGTTGCATTATCTTGTAAGGGTTGTTTGGCCGAGCTTTTTTAGAAGAGCTTAAGCTTATTAGCTTATGTTTTATCATAACACAATGTAGAAGATAGTGTTTGGAATGGCTTATTAGCTTACGAGTGTTATAGGTTGAAAACAAAGCTAAAAAGCTGAAGAGCCAGTCCACTCTGGTGTCTTGAAAAGAGCTTATTTTACTCTGAAAAAACTTTTAAGCTTAAGCTGTTTCGGTAGAAAGAAACATGAAAAGTGCTATATAGCTTTGACAAAACGCAATAAGTTAAGAAGCCCCCTAAAAAGCAATGCCAAACCCCCTAAGCTCTTTGAAGGTGTTTTTTAAAAAAGCTTACTTTAGAGAGTTTAACCCAAACACCACCTTAAGTTTTTATCAACTTATTTCGTTTTAGTGTTTGGCTGCGCATTTGCTTATTCTAGAGTAGGGTTGTTTGGGATTGCTTATTTACTTATCGTGTTAATCGAATAAACCCTTAAAAGTAAGTAGTTTATATTGAAAGCAATAATTAGTGCCAAACGGCAAACACCCCCTAAGCCCTTAAAAAGAAGAGGTTGGCACCTGCTTATAGTGAAAGCAAATAAGCACTTTAAAATAAGCAATCCAAAACACAATTGTGCTTGTGTTATTATTTTCAAAAGACATCTTTTAGTCTCTTGCACTATATGAATCAGACCAACAAATTGAAAATAATCAGTAGCCAAAATGCATCTTTTGTTGGCAGCTTAAGACGGGAGGATTTGTGGTATGGAGTAGGAAGGATATTCTTGTTATCTATAGAGGATGCAATTACAGAAATATGAGCCGTTTTTCGCATAATATGTACAGCAATGGAACCTTATATGAAACCGGTGGTGGACATGATGGTAAAGGGGAGACCATGCCTGTACAAGGGTCACTTTATGAGAGGGAAGCTGATAGATTGTTGGACGGGTTGGGACCTCGGTTTGTTGATTGGTGGATGCCAAAGCCATTGCCTGTTGACGCAGACTTGCTTCCTGAAGTGGTTTGTGGTTACAAGCCACCATCACGGCTTTACCCGTTAAGGGGTAGAGCTAAGCTTACAGACAGAGAGTTAACTCACTTGAGAAAGCGTGCTTACTATTTACCTACCCATTTTGTCCTCGGTATGCACATTCATCTATATGAAAAAAATTGATAGTTTTTTTTGAAACTTGGAAGTGATTATGCCATACTGAATAATCAAAATCACATGATAGATTGTAATACACCGAAGTGTAGGAGATAGTGTTTGGATGTGCTTTTCTTGTTTGAAGTTGTGAAATTCAAACAATCTGTTATATAGGTGTTTGACAAGTTCTAATGAGTTTAAAAAACAAGGATAAAATGCAAATCTGGACATTTCAGTACACTAGACTTGTATTTTATTTATAATATATCATTTTTTCATTTGTACAGGTAGAAACCGAAATCTCCAAGGCTTGGCTGCAGCCATCTTAAAGCTATGGGAGAAATGTCATATTGCAAAGATCGCTGTGAAGTGGGGAATTCCCAACACAAGCAATGAGCAGATGGCTTCTGAGCTTAAGGTAAGATGTTTGATAATATCACTTGACCAAAAATTTAATGATACTATTCATTTAAAAACGATAATGTGTTTACATGTGCAGCTTCTCACTGGTGGGGTGTTATTACTACGTAATAAATTCTATATAATACTTTATAGAGGCAAAGATTTCCTTCCTCCCAATGTTGCAGACCTTGTTGCTGACAGAGAAATGGAGTTGTATAATTTCCAACTTCAAGAAGAAACTGCACGTGCTAATATAGTTGAAACCTTTGACTATACTGACCAACCATTATCGGATCTTAGCACTGTTGGTACTTTAAAAGAATTTCAGATAATTCAGACAGAACATGAGAGATTTAAGGCTGGAGTTAGTGAAGCTGAAGTTCAAGTAGAAGCCGAGAAGTTGAAGTTAGAAAAAGAAATACGTATTCAAGAGCACAAGTATTTCATTGTATGGATGTTGTGAAATGTTCTTGTTTCAATTTATATGAAAAGTTGAAGATGCCCTAAAAAAGTTTAACTTGCAGCTTAAGACGAAGATGAATAGGGCGTTGAAAGAGTTGGAAAAGCTTAACTCTTCATGGGATCCCATTGAGCCGAATGAGGATAGAGAGATCATAACAACTGAAGAGAGGGAGTGTTTGAGAAAGATGGGATTGAAGATGGATAGCACTTTAGTACTTGGTAAGTAGAAACTCTCATACTCCATAAAAAGGCAAATTCCATAAAAAGGTGATGAACTCAGAGGATTTCTGTTTCGGGTTATACTTATATTTGCACTCGCAAAAATGATTTAACATTTAGAAAGGTTTATTTGAATAACCTTTTAAGTTAAGTGGCTCTCAAACACCACATCATATTACCTTCAACCAAAATTTGAAAGTCTTGAGGTTTTTATCAGTTTTTGGAATGGGTTAAATAACGCTATCAATGTTGGATTTTAGGACGGCGTGGTGTGTTTGATGGTGTAATAGAAGGTCTGCATCAACACTGGAAGCATCGGGAAATAGTGAAAGTGATCACCATGCAACGAGTGTTTTCTAAGATCTTGTACACTGCACAATGTCTTGAAGCCGAAAGTGGTGGGGTACTTGTTTCCATTGATAAGCAGAAACTCGGGTATGCTATAACTATTTATCGGGGTAAGAATTATAAACGCCCTTCAAAGTTATCACGAAACCTCCTTAGTAAAAGAGAAGCACTACAAAAATCTTTGGAGATGCAAAGACTTGGGGTAAAGAAAACTCTTGCTTTCATGGTTTTATCATGTTATTATTTTTTCTGATAGAATTTTTGGTAAATATTGGTGTCTTTTGTTCTGTTTTTCTGCTTTCAGTCATTGAGGTTCTTTGCAAACATGAGACAGCAGGCGATCTACGAACTTAAGTGCAAATTGGTGAGTCTTATACCTCTAGTTTATGTGGCTGCAAAATATATATAAGTATTGGTACTTGACGAATCTGTTTATGTTAGTTTTCATGTGCATCTGTTTGTGTATGCATAAAATAAGCTTGATCTTTCATGTTGGTAAGTCGGAATTGGTTCTTGCTGTGGAACATAAGATTAAAATCGACTTTCAGTCCATCAAAATGATTAAAGTGTTTAACATATTCTTGTGTGAAGAGTGGTTATGTTTCTATACAGGACACTATGAAGTATGGTGAGATGGATGAAAAAAGGTGACAACTTGAAGAAGAAAGAAAGGCATTTAATCAACTAAAATTATGTGGTATGAATGGTTTATGATTGTTCATTTTCTTTATTATTATTTTTTTAATCTTTCCGGTTCAGAAAGACCGCAGACTGTTAAATGCACTAGTGTAGGTGACATACTCACCCTATTTACTTCTGTACATGTCGATTTGGGTTATATTTATGAAGGGTCGACTGGGAAAAATGGAAAAAGGTTAGCTAAAAAGAAAACGAGTCAAATTCATTGAGTGTCGTAATAAAGTGTTTTTTTTAATGCATGCAACCTACTAAATCACCTTATTGAGAAATAGATTATTGTTTTAATAATATATATATATATATATTTTGTAGTCATTATTAAAACACGAAATATTTATAAAAAGTCTGCTTAAAATCCTTTCGGTCCCATACAAAACTCACCTGTTTTGACTTTTGACCTACTATCTAAACCTCCCCAACCCACCTATTTTGCCACCCTTGTTAATACTTCTGATCAATTTTAGGAATTTTAGTTGCTGCTGGCCCAAGTGCAGCTACTTCTGTCCATGCTCGAGTGTTGGGTCAGGCTACTCTTTGTCTTCCGTGTTAAATTGGTTAACAAGGAGTTGTATGCTATGTGCCATTACCTGTATATAGGCATACAAAATCATGGAGATGGAAAGCACAACTGTACCAATGGACCCAATTTGATTAAAATTATCAGGTTGCGTTCCATTCTTTCTGAGAAAGTGAACGATGAAGCTTCATGTTATGCTATCATACTAATGGATCATTTCATTCATAATGTCAATAGCTGAATTCAAAATTTACATGATTATAGAAACCAAGATAAGTGGATTTATATCCAAAATATCATACTATATCAATATTCTTTTATATGCTTCTGTGCTTTTAGTTTATGTAATAACCTAAAATCAAATACAAACAAGAAACTCGAGTAGAAAAATTCGTTGCTAGTTTACTATTTAAACTCAAAACTGATCATATAGGAGCTGATCATCTTTGCCTTGTACTTCTCTTTTGAGGCATTTGTATACTGCACTATGTATCAGCTAAATGCGCCATGGTAACTCCTTGCTCAAATCATCAAAACGATATGTTCTTCGTGAAATATGATCAATGCTGTCATCTTAATACTAATAAAAGAGAGTTGTTTATATATTAGATGGAAATACACTAGTTGATCCATTATGTATATACTTCATTCTGTCATTATGTTAATTACTAAAATCTGGGTGTGATAGATAGTTCAAATAATGTTTGTTTCTCCATCTTCCTTAAATGGTTGCAGTACTAATCCATCATAGATGGAGTGGTACCCGTACCATTGAAGCTTAAGGTGACTTAAATGACGCGGGTTCGATCCTTAAGGGTACCCAGATCATGTGGGAATTAAATGGAGATATTTCATCGGCATCAAAAACCTTACGGGGAGGTCATGATTGGTATCCAATTGTGGTACCGAAGACAGGTTCCCTCCTTAACCCTTTTTTTTTAAGTGGCTGCAGTCATGCTGATATAGATACATGTAGATATGTGTATATGTCTTATGTTTTACTAAATTGAAATTTGATTGGAGTGGCTTCAAGATTTTGCCACAGATTTTTTTTTCTTTTCAGTTGCACTTGTATTAATACCTTTGATGTGTAAAAAGAGCAAATATTTGAGATGTAAACACCTTCTCAGGCATCTTATAAGTCGGCCTATGATCAGTATACAGTATGTTTGGTGTGTAGCTTATAGAAGTACATTATAAGGGTAACTCCAATGGACAATTTGTTATTAGTATGCATACTGAAACACAGTTTGTATCTATTGATCCCTCAGTTTGCTACTCAGTTTTTTGAAACAGTTTGTGTAGGAACATATTGTGAGAAAATTGTAATGTGGGGCCAGATTTTTGTTTGTTTCTCCATTGTTTGATCGTTCAAAAAGCATAAGGGTATCTAATATGAATGATGATGTGGCATGGACAAACTGAGTTTCAATATGTTGGGTTGGAGGTAAAATGAGTTCAGTATGTTGATTCAGTTTGC
>JAOEHQ010046830.1:0-11246 GCA_025447715.1 Asclepias incarnata
GGTCTACGACCGGTAAGGGCGAAGCCCCCCGGAACGACGTAGCCGTTCGACTAAGAGCTACGCCCGTACCGTCTCCATCCGTTTTCAACACATAACCCATAGAAATATTATTATTTTTTGAATTTTTTTTTTTTAAAATTTTTTTGGAATGGGTTTTTATTATAAAAAAAATCAAAAAAATAAAAACCATAACAAAAAGGGAAATAAGGGTTCTCATAGTTCCCATCCTTATTTTGGTTCTCACGTTAACCATACCCTATATATATATGTTCACCAATAAAGAAGATAAAGAAAGACCCCATATATAAATTCATCTTTTTGAATGAACATTTTTAGCTTTTTGGGTTGCTACTTATACCAATTTCTTTCTTTGTGGGACTGGGGATTATGTAAAAGTATCATATATTTAAAGAGGATAACTTATATGATGTTAACAGTATATAGTTATGTGATGTTGCCCTCACAAACATTAAAATCAGGAGGGCTTTTTATCATGTGTGAAAATTAATGTTAACAGTATATAACATTTTCCCATATTTAAAAATGAAGATTTGGAAAGGTTAAATGATATTGTTATAGACACAGTAGTAATTCCTATTATTTGTCTAATACAATTAATCATTTTCACGACGGATTGATAATGTGTCAAGAGATTCTTGTTATATGTATTTGAAGTATCTCTCATCGCTCTCGTACTAACAAATATCTGTCATGATCAATCTATTCACGTATAAACCCCATCAATTACGATTTGTCAAATAGCTTGACATGACAAGCTCGGGTTTGTATCTATCAAAGACGGTTGATCGACGATATCAATACGCTTACAGTTTGCACTCGTGACATAAAATGCCGAAAGCAAATTTCAACTTTTATATGTAAATAATAACATTATTTCTTGAGTCAGATCTTGGTACACTTTTACTCGTATGGTTGAATTTCGGACAACACAGCCCGAAAATATTCCATGGGGTACTTGATATGTGTCTTTATCCCCCCTCTCCAATTTCTTTAAGGGGAGAATCTATCAACCAAGAAAAAGAAAAGGGCACCAAAAAGGAAAATACTATTTGTACTTAACATACACTACTTTTTGAGACTTTTTTTCCCCCCAATTCTTGTATTAATTAAGATAATTATAGAAAAAGATTTCTTTTTTTTTTTAAAGGTAGAAAAAGATTTCTAATTAACTAATATGAACTCTTTTTATAAAATCAATTTAGTCTTTCATTTTTAATCAACTTAATCGACTAACCCTTTTATGTAATCCAACTTAACTATATAATCAATCCCTAACTAAAATATATATCCATAATTAGTAGTTATCCCTTATTTTATCAAACATTTAATAATAGCCACCTCTCAACCATTTAAATAAAAAATCTTTTCAAAATTATTAATAACTCATTATTTTTCAAAAAATAAAATAATGATAACCATTTATTTATTTAATAAATATCAAAACAAATTTGTAATTCCAAATAAATGTCAATACATATATCATTTAGCGTAGGGATATAACAATAACCAAAATGTGTAGTGATATCACATCTTATATTATCAATAACAATAGATACAATGTTCCTTTATATCTTTTCTATTTTTCAACATACTTATATTTATTATATATTAGATATGATAATATGTTATATAATAATCTTATCAGTTTATCAATATTTTTAAATGACTTATTATATAAATTAAAATATTAACATAGGCGTGTTTAAATGTGATTATTTTTTATATTATTTTTTTTGGTATGTTTTATACATATTACACAAGTTAGCTTTAGATTCAAAATTTTAATTTATATATTCTCGATTACTTTGAATATTCATGCAATACTGGTATAAGAAAAAAGTAAAACTAACATAATAAATCAAATACTAATAAATATTATGAATGAGAATATATATAAAAATATCATGTCTCACGAATTAAGATTATATATATATATATAATATATATATATATTGAACAACAATTTATTATAAATATCACTAACGGGTTGACAAGAATATAAGTAAGAATACGATATAATGGAATCAAAGAGAAATTCTTTTTTGTCCTTACCCGGCGAGAAAACTTCTTCATTTCTTCTAAACTTCCAAATCACCCACCATCCGCAGAAAAGGATTAACTCTACGACTTTCTTCTTGTCCAATGAACAACACAAATTGTCAATCCATTGGAGTTGATCTCCCGGTGAAGATGTGATTGAGTCAGGTAGTTCTAACCATTTTGATATGTTGGACCAGATAGCAACAGTCAACGAACAAGAAGAAAACATATGCGTAGATGATTCAACAGCGGTTTTGCACAAAGGACATAGTATATCCGATATATCGAGGCCCTTATTTGACATATTCAATTGCGTTGGGATGGATTCTTGTAAAAGTCTCCACACGTGGATGTTCACTTTACGAGGTGCAATAATGTTTCTATCTAAGACTTCTGCTACAACATTAGACAATGACGACCAAAAAGAATCAGAAAGCACAAATCGAGTTATAGTCCCCAATCAAAAAAAATTACCTGTCCGAGTAAGCATAAAATGTTTCAAAAAATTCCAAAGATCTCTTTTTGTCGCCTCGTCTTAGGGAGCATACACATTGATCATAAAACACCTCACATTTGACGACAGCCATGTACCTTCTAAATTTAAAGCGTTAGTAAAACTTAAAATATGATGCCAATAAAAAACACTAGGATTCCTTACAGATAACAACAGCCCCCAGAATGCCCACGAGCTGACGAAACCGCAAAGTCGAACTAGCCATTGCCCCAAAGCTCTCGAATTCTAAATAACTTAACTGTACACATAAAAGTTTCTTGTATCGCACAAAAGTTTACTCGATGCTTATTTAAAAAAGAAGCGACTTTAGAGAGTTTTTTTTTGATATTTTCCCCCGAACCCACACATATTTAATGAAAGAACATTCATTTCAAAGTCACACCTTCACTTATCCTATTAACAACTTTCTTCAATTCCAAAAGGATCAGTAGGAATTTCTAGTCCTATTACATTCCCCAAAAGAGTTATTGATTAAAACTAGCATTAGGAGATTCCATCTGAAAACCACCATAATGGATACGTCCTGATAAGGAAGGCACTTGTGATTATCATTCACCTTTTGCTTGATATTGTGTTTCTCAGCTCTTACACCTTCAACAAAACTAGAAAATCCTGGTGGAGTAGGGATAGATAGCAAAACCCTAACCATTATATGATATTAATATGCATTTAATACAAGTATATATAAAATATATAAAACAAACATTAGAATTCTAACAATCACTTAACGAATAAATAAAGTGTATAAAGTTCTCTTGTCTCACGAAATTAAAGATTCGTTATAACATAAATTGTTTAATATTAACTCGAAATCTTTAATGGTATTTATTAGTCATTCAAATATTTATAAATCGTTACCATACGTACAGTACTTGTCATGTGTTCACACGGGACTAAAGATTAGTATAATATAAAATAATATCATATATGCACACATGCATTTAGTCTATGCAGGTATATTTGTAAGTATAGAACAAATGATGTAACATCAAATAAATTATACATACAAATAAAGTTATCGAACACTAGTTTTCTATAGTGAATAAATTATGATGACATGCATATAGACATATAGTTAAGATTTTAAGATTTTTTGTTCTTGTATGTCATTATGAGGCTGTAAAGTTAGTCGACAACAAGAGCGTGTCCACATAAATTGATTATGACCTTAATTGCTGTTAAAAAAAAATTATGACCTTAATTAGGATGGTTGACCTTAACTAGTGTAATTCAGATTATATAGCCAATTCAAGACACGCAAAACCAAATAGTCTTATTTTGGCTACCGATCGCTTTCAATTTATAGTTATGAGTTTAAGTATCAGTTGAGATAAAAGGTGTCAAATTACAAAGTTATTAGGTATATATGCATAGTATCTTTAAAGTTCAAGATTATATTTGTCAAGGAAGCATGTTATACATATCTACATGTATGTTATGCTTGTGAAAATAGTTATGTTGGTGTGTATATGTATTTATGGATGTATGTAGCTAGGCATTAATTATGTGCATTCAAAACGTACCATAGATACAACTTACAAGAATGTAAATGCACTATATATAATACATCTAATATCTCTTGTCACGTAAATTTATCACGAGCATATATGCAATCAAACAAAAACTTCTGATATTTTGTTTTCATTCATAATTCTAAATATATAAACATGATTAATTGAGCAACTTCTAAACTAAGGATCTATAATAAATCCATATATATTTTGATTCTTATATAATAAATCCATATATATTTTGATTCTTATATGTCGTCATGTATTGAAGGTTCCTACGTACGAATATTATTAATTGATTGATATTATATACGTACGACGATAAGTATAAAGTATAAATCTGCAATTAAAAGCATAGAAAAAAGATGGTCATTTTTAGGTGGAAATGTAATGGTAGGGTTTCCAACTCATGGCGAGTAGCCTTGGATGCTATATATCTATATATAAAAGCATGCTTGTGCAATAAAAAGCAGAAAATGAAGGGGAGCGTCTCGTTCCATTTTTATTTTGTCTCATTTCTTTTTATCACTAGATTTTGCTTTTTCATATGTAGCCCACATTTTTGAATATTAATTGGATTATGACATATATATTCCTTTTTGTAATCGTCATGTGATCGATCGATCGGTTAATGATGTTTTTAACGTAAAACAAGTTTCTCTAAGTGACAACCGTAATGTGTATATATGTATGAAAACAAAATTGATGGATATGTGTTATATTGTAATTCTCTTCTATTTCTTTTCAAATACAAAACTTTGGGTGTCAAATAAGGAAACTTTATTTGACAACACTTACGGCTACAAGCTACAACTAATAATATTTATACCGACTGTTTTCAACGAAACTTGAACCGACAACTTTTATGTTGATGAGTGACCCTTCAACCGTGTTGCTTAAACAAACATCATTGCCTCGCAATCCTCATCGTTCTCCATGAATGCCTTTTTAACTATAAGAATAATCTTAAGGAGAAACTACACACAAGTTCAGCGAATTACAAAAAGCTAAAGACATACAAGATTATGTATGTCTTTTTTAAAGGATTTTTGTTAAGGGGATTCAGTAGTATGAATGTAATTACTTGGATTAAAATCACTGTGGAAAGGTGGACAAAATTAATATCAACTAGCCCAAAACAATATGCTATTTATGGACTTTCAGAGTAAGTTCTTAATGATGTCGGGCTTCACTAGAGCCCATATTAGCCCATATGCCCCCTCTAATTAAGTCTAAGGTTTGGGGTTTTCATTCCTGATTATTTGAGATACTTAAAAACTTGAGACTCATTAGATAACATCTTAATATGATGTGGTTAAGACATGTGAAATCTTATGTCTATATGTGATTAGAGTCGATTGAAATCATCCATATAAGGTCCTAGATTGGCTAGGTTATGTTAAGTTTTTTAGGCGTCTCGAATGAACTCAACTCCTTTTAGCTATCCTTTGCTACATAAAAACCGCTATGTAAAACTTCTCCAGATAATAAAGGAAAATGATTAATCCTCCTAACAATATGATCATGACACATGATACAATCAAAGGATAAGATTAAAAGAAAGAATTAGTGGATTATATTTGGCATAGAGTGAGGGCATTAGGAGGATTATTAGGAGCATGAATTTGGGTTGTTTTAGCTTCCAGTCGGGCATATACGTAGGTTACATTGCAGGGTATTGTAACGATGCTATAAGATACCGGCTGTGGAAGACAGAGATCCTAGAGGAGAAAGTTTTGTTAAAGATGGTGATTTAATAGAGGGGCAAAAGTGAGTTTTTGCCATTGATTATTATAAAAATTCAGGAAATACAGAGAATTGAGATTATAGTCATTTCCACCAATCCATTGAGAAAATTAGGAGAAAGAGAAGAGGCAGCTAATCAGCTATAGACACAATCAATAAAACAAACTTGTACTATTGGGTCTATTACTCTATACTACAATAACTTGCAAATAAAAAATGTCTTTTGGCATTGTGACAACTTTCAAAAGAAGTTCTATCAATATCAATAAAAACCTATAAATTAGAGATATTACAAACGACACAAAGAATAGATAGATAGAACTATAAATACAATAATTGGCATAGAAAATTTGTTATGAAATGTAATTTAAGATTTAAATTCAAACTTAAAACCTCTTGTGATGAAACAAGACTTCTTGCCACTAGACCACTTGGTGGTGGTTTTTAAACGAAGGAGGTTTTACCATGGGTTACCTGGAGAGAGCCACTTTTTGACTCGGGATATAACGGCCAAGCCAGGTTTTTTTCACCCATGGCCAGTTCTAGCCATTTTTTTTAGCCACTCCCAAAATATTTATCTATGACAAAATTTGAACCTAAGAGCTTGAGAAGAAACAAGACTACTTTGAAAGCTGGTATCTTTGGATTTCCTCGATTCAAATATTCATTTGCATGTGTAACAAAAATTCTATGGTCAAAATTGTTATTAAGCTTAAAAATTAGGAAAGATGTCAAAAGTTGTGCAAAGTAGTTTTCTGTTGAATACAACAGAACAACGGATTGTTATTAGAATCTTATATGTAAATGAAATGCAACGCAATAGTTCCTTGAGAAAATACGAAAAATCTGACAAAATTGTTCGGGTCAAACAGTTCATAAATTTACTAATTAGACTCATTATTATAGGTTAATGCACCACCACTATACCTCACCTCATCTAATGTGTTAATTGTGATTATAAACAATTATCAGATCTTTGAAAAAACTGATTTTAAGAGGTTGTATCTATGCAATAGAAAGACTGAGCACATGTCACCTCGTTTGAAATTTTTAATTAATTTTTTATTCGGCTTCTTTGAGAAAATAAAAACCCAACCAAGATTGACCCACGTTCGATGCATCCTGACCTTGTGTGTATATTAGTATTAGTAATATATTCAAGGCCAGACATTAGCATGAAATCTTGAACAGTTGAACGGAAAATTAGTCTCAGAAAATATCCGACTGAATACTATATTTGATGACGGGGTACAATGAAAGAAAAAACACAAGGCAGTTTATAAAAGTTGAAAGCCTCTGTCAACTCAAACCCAAATTCTGCTGACCAAATGGCACAAATTGAAATGATCAACACTTGGTACCTTGTTGTTTCCATCCCCAGGTTCATTAACGAGTTTGCAACCTCCTCCTTTCAAACTCGAGCTGAATTTAGCAACAAAAAAAACACACTAAAATTAGCAACACATCGGAGGGCGCAAAGGGAGTCGAGTTAAAATGGGTTCAGAGTCATTTTAGAGCACATCGGGCAGACCGGCAAATACTTGTGTTTGTCCATTTATAAAAAATATTATTAATAGATAATGCGTTAGCTATTATTACAATAAGAGCATTTTAAAATAAAAATCTATGCTTTTGAATATAACAATTTAGAAGGTTGTATGCATTAAAAAATTTTGGGCAACTTTCAACCCGCTTGAGCCCATTATGACATGTTCCCCTTTTAACTAAAACATAACCTAAGTTAACCCATTCATAAGTAAACCGGTCAAACCTGTCAAGTCTAAAGTTATAATATAACTATCCAGAAGGAGATTCCATATCTTACCACTTTTCTCACTCGCTCATTGGCAGCAGGAGCTCCACCAGTAACAGATTCAGCAAGATATGGACTGCTAACACGAACTTCTTTCATCACTACAATCACAGTCTTATCCCAGCGAACGGGCATCCTGATTACAGAACCAGAGAAGGGAGCTAATATAATTTCCACAAAGAAGGAATATTTTCGAAAAGCAAGTCATTAATTATGTATTAAAAGAGTGCGGTTTGTTCAACTTGAATTCTATTCTCCATATGTTAAAGAAAGAATCAAATGCTAATATACAGGGCAAACATGGAAAGGAGAAGCTAACACTAATCTTTGTATATTTTTAGTGGATTCAATCTTTTTGCATATATTAGAACCTACAATATCAGTTTCAGCATGCCTTGCTATTTAGGGATAAAAGGTCTAATAATGTGACAAGAAATCAGCAAATAAGCACAACACAAATAACTTAAGTAGTTCAGATATTGAAATACTCCATTTAGCCATTTAGGGGGGATCTTTTCAAAAGAAACTTGAAGGCCTAAGGCTGTTGATGATTGCCCTATTTGCAGAAAACAGAAACTTAGGAGAGTGTGTCAACTGTCGAAAATAGACAGATATTTACAGAAATTCTGGTAATAGGAGGTTTGATATGTTGCAACTTGCAAGGATATGAGAAACCATAAGGTCGGGGATTACTCTCTAAATGCAGATGTAATGCACGCTCTCCAGTGGATGAGTAACATTACAAAACTTATCATTTAAGTGATAAATAGTGCCATTTGAGAACATTTTAATAAAGATATGGCAATTAGTGGGCAATGTCTATTGTGAAAAGGTAGTAAAGATACAAAACGAGCTTTTATAGAGAAGACTTAACCTTATCTTACAACATTGGGAGAGCTCTTTGTTAGTTGCAGACTTAATCACTTAATACTTTCTCTGGAGTACAGTTCTAAAGGAAAAGATGTAGACATGGAGCTTCCTATTCTGCATGTTCTCCCACTAAAAGCCTGAAAAGATAATGTTCCTAAATGTTTATGCCAAGCTAAAGAGATTAACTCCAGTGCCATTAATAGCTCACTAACATTTTCGTTCATTACACGAAGCACAGTTTAACTCATCAAAAGTTTTTGCAGTTTCCCCTCTTAATAATACATGGCTTGCTACACATAAAGTGAGTCCAAATGTAGACTATTTCAGGGTCTGAATTAACATTCAACAATACTTAAAGATCAAAAACTATATCACACATGATATTCTAGGCTCTATATTGTGCACAAATAATGCACTGAGAATGGATCAAGATATAGAATGCATATGCAACCATGGGCGGAGCCATGTATACCCGAGGGGTAACGGTCGCTACCCCTGAACTTTTACCCGGTAGTGGAAAAAAAAAAAATTTTTTAACGTTTTTCGTATTAGATTTCGTATTTCGCTACCCCTGAAACAAATTTTCGCTACCCCTAAACAAATTTTCGTATTTCGCTACCCCTGAACTTACCTCCTAGATCCGCCACTGGTCCCCACCACCCGTCGTCATCGTCGTCGCCGCCGCCACCACCACCTGTCGTCGTCGCCGCCACCACCACCCATCGCCGCCATTATCACACTGTCACCACTACCACCACCACCACTGCTACCACCATCGTCAAATTGTCTATATTACCCTTGCTACTAAAAGAAAAGAAATTTGGTTAATAAATATAATAGATGTAGTGATATGGATGAGTCTTTCACAACTCAACTTTACTTAATCGTACCATAATCAAGGTACAAAGTCGGGTTTTAAGCAAGACAATAAGGTCATAAGTCCAGCCTAAACTTTGTCGACAGAGCCTTGTTGGTTTAAACCCATGTCAGACCCAAAAAGATTTTAATATGAATTATAAAATTATAGTTATAATAATTAGATTAAATAAAAATAAAATGATACGAAAGTACCTGCCATCCAACTTCTATACAGTTGACACCACGATTTTCTGTTTGTTCAGAACAAACCCAAATTTGCGCAAGGGAAAATTCGTTACTCCTTTGAACTTGAGGCTTCCAAACATTTAGCGTACATGCTGCTCCAAGGAATCTACCATTCCGTAGTTGTACCATTGCATACTAAAAATAAAAAAAATAAAAAAAAAAACTATTTGAAGATGTTTAACAAACATTGGACAATACAAAGAATTATATTCTCGATTAATCAATTATAAATTAAGTTAAAGGTCGTTTTTAGTTCAAAAGAAGTGATGGTACACGGGGTATTCTAAATAATATAATAAGGAAACTAATTTCAAAAACCTTCCTATTGACAAAGAAAAAAAAAAAGAAAGGAAAAAAACCTTTCGAGCCTCTAATTGAAGAAAAAATCTCACTAAGTATTAATTAATTTAAATAAAGATTTTATATTTTCTTGCTTTCAATGGGACAAAAAAAACTTATTGATACTTAATTTAAATAAAATATTACACTTTATAACATTCAACTTCAAAAAGTATTACTAAATAATTAATTAGTTTAAATAAGTTTATTATATTTTCTATATTTCTATGAAATAAAAAATCTTAATGATTTATAACATTCAACTTAACATAAAAAAATTAATTAAAAAATATCATTAAAAAAAATAAATAAATTTTGCTTTCTATTTAACTAAAAAAATTCCAACATATTATAATTAATTAGTAACATTAAAATTTTCAAATAAATGCATCTACATTCTTTAACGACAAAACATTCAAAAAAGAAAACTTTATTTTTCAAATAACTGTCAATACAAACACTAAGTTTCGAAAAGTATCAAAACTTAAGTTAACAAAAACTTCAAATATATTAGCTACATTATTTTGAATTATATATATTTAATTTGTTAATCGATATTATAAATAATTTGCATAAAATTTTAAAAAACTGTCATCTTTAATATATAAGGCCATCTATCTATCATATATATGTCAGAATGTATTTATCAGGTTTGTTACGGCCGTTTTAAACGTTCAACACCGTATATAAACTAGATATAATTTAAAAAATATATATACATAAATTTTTAATTGGGTTATTATAACTTACATATATATCTTTACTTCCTATCCCATTTTCAAATTTCTGTCTTTAAAATACTTAAATTACCCCACAATTTCAAAATGTTTTTTTTATATAATTAGCATATATACCTAGAATACCCTTAATAAAATAATTTACAAAATCTATCCCTCAACTCCTAAAATAATTACACTACCCACTTTTACATCAATTACCTTTACATTAATAACCTACATTACTTGCCACCATCACCCCCACCGCCACCGCCAGTCGCCGCCGCCACCACCATTTGTCGCCGCCACCACCACCACCAGTCGCCTCACACCACCGTCACCGCTTTGCCCGGGTTCCCCTCTAGTATATATATATAAAGTCTAAACTCTAGTACTTGTATATTTTAAAAGTATGATCAAGTATCAAGATAACAAAATAGTCTCATTAAACATTGAATCCGGGTTGGCTTGGCTCTTTTTAAAATTAAATAGGGTCCGTTTCTTTTTTTAGTTATTAAGTGCTGAGTGTATTAAGTGACTGAATGCATAAATAATGTCTGTATGTATTAAGT
>JAOEHQ010046831.1:0-11245 GCA_025447715.1 Asclepias incarnata
TTAATTATATAAATGATTAAGTAAATAAAATACAAAAATAATATAAATATGAAAATGTTGAAAAATTCAAAATTTAACACACTATCCATTTGCTTTATAAAGTAGTATAGATACATTCTAATTTTGTTATTGATTTAAACTTTATAACTTTTTTTTTAAAACCATCTACAAGGTATTCAAGTGGTAAGATATCTTCAAGTTTCTTTCTAAAAAAGGCTCGCATTCTATCCTATTGATAAACATCTTGAGGTCTATTTACAATCGGTCAACCTTTTGTATAAATTTCTCTCTTTCAATAAACCAAGGCTAAGTGACAAAAAAAAGTTTAGAAAAAACAAGAAAACTATCGCATACATTATTATAAAAAACTCAACCTTTTCCAAATAGCCGATCGGTCCTCAATTACCGTTTATTATTTTCATCTTAATCCTTTAGAAGATAAAGTTATGATATTGATATAGATATAGCTATAGCCTTTCAAAAAAAAAGAAAAAAAAAAGGAAAAAAAAAAAGAAAAAGAAAAAAATAGATATACCAAAACAAAAGGTTAGGCACCCATAGAATTTGACCAAAACACCCTCACTTTACTCATGCACAAGAAGCCGGCTATCTGGACCATTTTGTCATAAACAAAAACACAAGAGTCCGAGTCAACCGTGAATCCCTTTAAGTCTCACCGATATATACATACATACAATACAACACGTAATAATATTCACACACACATTTCACGCACTATGAGACACCATCATCAAGAAAAGAGTTTACACTTTCACGAATCAAGATTAAAAGAAGCCACCGGAAAGATGAGTCATCTTTACCGGAGAATACTCAGGGTAGATATAAAGTGGAGTGTTTTACTGCAAAAAGTTACTGTTTTTAAAGAAATATTGAGATTTATATGGGAAAGATTATTTCTTGCTTGTTCTCATATGGGAGGAAAGCCGGTGAGGTACCGGAGATTGTCTAGCCGGCGGTCAAGTTTTCCGGTGGAAGACGGTGAAGGTTATGATATAGAGAACCCGCCAAGCAATATGAATATCAATACATGCATTAATGGTTATGATGATTCAGATTTAGTTAATATCAAGATTAGTTTATTGGGTGATTGTCATATTGGCAAAACAAGTTTCATGGTTAGTTTACTTCAATTCTTTTATTTTATTATTGTTTTAATTTCTTTGAAGATAAAAACCGATTGAGGTATATATTACTGTGTACTTTCCTATATCCTGTTTATGGAATTAGATATCGTACGTTGTTATATGAAAAAATCAACAATTACCCATCCAATCTCGTCTTTTACGAGGTATGTGAAAAGTAAGATGTAGATAGTCTTACTCTCCTCCTATAGGAACTCCGCCCACCCATTTTGCAATTCCAACCTGTTACTAGCTTGAGTGAGTCGATAATAAGTCAGCTCGAATATCACTAGATAAAAATATTGGTTATGTTAGCTTATATGTATATTTTATAACTATATAATACATGAGAAAATATTGATATTTAGTTATTTACATAAATGAAGGCTTTTTTATTTAATGTTTTTGTCATGTATATATTTTAAAAGGTTTAAAAGGAATGGTGGGTGGTAATGTTGTGTATTTAATTAATTGATGATGAGTTATGAATTTATGATGACTTTATTATATAAATATATATATATTTTAATTATATAAATTATTTTTGTTCGTACCAAAATTAAATATGAATAAGAAACTAGAGAATTATTTTATTTTATAGGGGTTGTGGGTAATTGGGTATTGTATATTTAACTTATTTTATTATGGGGTTGATGAAATTCCAAGTTTTGAGACAAAATTTAGTATTTTATTTTCCAAGATTTATTATGGACAAGAAATGGGTTATTGGGATAATGGGAATTGTATATTTTAACTTGATTTATCAATGGGCTTGTCAATATTTCCAATTTTGAAAGAGACCTTTTTTGCGCATTTTTGTTTCAAGCTTAGATATGTACCACAATTTCATTTTTATTATATAGTATTACGAGTATTGTATATTTTCTAGAAATGGATTACCGGAAGCACTCTCTTAACGTCAGATAGGAATAAGACTGTATACATTTAGATGTATATATGTCATCTCTTTATAACGAGATTGAATGTTGTTGTTGTTGTATAATTTAACTAGTTTTAATATGGGGTTGATTAAATTTCCAATTTCTTTTCGATATTTTCAAGGTTAAATACGTAGGGGATAAACAAGAAAATTGTAGCTTGGAGATGGCTGGTTTGAATCTAATGGACAAAACGCTGTCGTTTGGTGGAGCAAGAATTGCTTGTAGTATATGGGACGTTGGAGGTACTTTACTTTCTTGTTAGTTATTCAAATTCTATATACTTTTCTTTAAATGCTTTCAAATAACCAACGCTACCGAAAGTATCATTTCTGTTATAAGTAGTTATCTCTACTTTATTAAAAAGTGACACATAATTTATGACTTAAGACATGTACTTTCAGTATTGTAGACACATTAATCATTTTTTTATATTTTTTTTGAGTAACAAAATTTACTGATCGAATTCAGGTGATAGAAGGTCGAACGACCAAGTTCCGATAGCTTGCAAAGACGCCGTGGCAATTTTGTTTATGTTCGATCTAACTAGTCGATGCACCCTTCACAAGTAACATATCTAAATTAAGAATTTAAATTTCATTCTAAATGATTAATAATTAATCATTCATTTTTATTATTCTTAATTTTCAGTGTACTAGGATGGTATATGCAAGCAAGAAAATGGAATAAGGTATGCCAAAAATTTTGATTTTATTTTATTTTATTCAAATTTTATAATTTAAGCTACATTATAAATTTATTAATATTAAAATTAGTTGGGTAGGGAATAATTTCACTCATATTTGGTTGTTGATCATTACCTTTACAAGTTAGTTTGTCAGGTCAGGTCAGGTGTGCATACACTTGTCATTGTTTTTTTCCACTTTTTATTAAAAAAAAATAATAAATTCTTCTATTTTTGAATTCTACCCCTTAAAATATGGTTGGTAATTAAATTGTTGAATGCAGACTGCAATTCCTATATTGATAGGGACCAAATTTGATGATTTTGTAAGGCTACCACCAGACCTACAATTAACCATTGTGACCCAGGTATGATAATTTTAGAAAATATTTTAGTACTTATTGGATATTTATGTTTTTAATTTAGCTAACCATGGATAAAATCTTATATCATATCAAAATTTGATGTAGTTGATTTTTGCTACTTTAGAGTCCATGCTTTATTTTCATGTTTCCCCATGTTATCATTATGTCAACAATTGACATTAGGTCCTGATATTCTCACATGAGGTCTTAGATTCAAACATCACTAGATAAAATCTTGAGGTTGACCAAGAAAAAAGGTATGGAAACTGCCATGGGGTAGCCCAGTTAGGTCGCGTACATCTAAAATAAAAACTCGACTTCCTCGTGTATTCTAAATAGGAAAAACCTCATCCGTTTGTATAATAGAAGTTTTTGAAAAGATGAATTCACTTAAATTGTCTCTAAATAAATGTATGTAATTTACCCTTATGTAGTGGCTTATAGTATTTGCCATGTGAAGAAAGGATAGAAAGAAAAGACAAATTCTAAACTATTGCAACAGATGAGTACATAAGATAGAATATATGGATATCTAGAAGGGGTGTGACAAAAGGAATAATTAACAATAATATTAAGATGCTTCATTATTATTATTTTTTAGTAAATTATAACAATATTTTAAATAACGAGTATTCTTTTTGATAAGTTTTTTTTATCTACATTTATCTTTTTTCCTATAGATTGTTCTTCTCTGTCTTCAATTATTTGTAAAGAAAATATTCTACATAACACACACATAACATAAAATATGTTGTCAATGATGTGGCAGGCACGAGCATATGCAAAGGTTATGAAAGCAACTTTGTTTTTCTCGAGTGCAACACACAATATTAATGTGAACAAGATCTTCAAGTTCGTCATGGCTCGGCTCTTCGACTTACAATGGTCTCTTCAACCGAATTTAACCTTAGGGGAACCCATTATCGATCTTTACTAGCAAGTGCGCATCATGTCTTACTTGTATATAGTCTTAACATGCGGAACCAATTGACCTCCATTAGCCAGATCTCGACTCAACCATACGTGCGTGTGATCTGATCTTGTCTAAGTTGACTTTACGTGACTTTCAACTGCCTAGCGTTTGCATAGGACAAGGTGTTGACGAAAGAAGATAAACTAAGCATAGAATATATTTAAAACTAAAGTTTTCCTTTTTGTAATCCGGCAAACTCTGGTTGACACTCTTTTGTTCTTGTATACCATACTATCATTGAAATATTACCTTTTTTCTTGTGTTTTCGCTTGCATTTTGAAATAAATAGTAAAGTAAGCGTTGTTTGGTTTATCTTATTGCAAAGAGCTTATGGTTGCCAATGGGGTTGGTTGCGTAAGGTCTTTGACATTGGGGTGTTCTACCAGGGTCCGATCTCACTCCCTACATTTGTAGGGGCGAATTATTGGGAGGGTTTAAAAAAAATCAATTTAATCAGGGTAAAAACCTTTACCCAAAAGAGGTTATGGCTTTAGCTTATAACTTTTTTTCGAGTGAAAAGCTTGATTAAGGCCAAAAAGTTATAAGCTACCCGGGTAAAAATAAAAAAATTAATGGCTTTTCATTAATACAACAGTTAAAAAGACGTCCATATAAGTTAATACACTTGGTCCCAAAAATTTAACCTTGGCCTTAGTATAGTAATCAAAGTTTTGTGAAGTATTATTATGAAGAGGCATATCGTGATCATCCTCCTAGATGAACAATTTTATGATCTGTTTTCTTCATCGTTGAAATTACTTTAAACTCGTGGTTTAAGTATGATCAACAATGTTACAGAGCTTTGATCTATCTGTTAGCCGGGGCATTGCCTGTTCGTTGAATCTATCATTTTAAGTTTAAGAATTAGTAACTTGTTTTTGATGGTGATCTAAATTATGATCAATTACACTGCATTCCCATATACATTGGCACTTAGATAGTCACATTTTTCCATAGGTTTTCTTCATATTAAAACATCTTGAAGTGTAACTTCAAACATGTAATTTTACTTTCGTTGGTCCCGGTCGGCCAGTCTGCAAGTATAAGACCATTGTGTTGCGTAAGAATATAGGATTTATACAAATATAAGATCACCAATCAATATTCTTACTTGCGCATCAAAGTTGGAACCTACAATGTTTCAGATCTATATGAACCGAAGTCTTTTAATGCTTGGATACAACCGAAATCATATCAAAAAAATAAATACTTTCGCTACAAACATTTACTACACTGAGTTGGGACGTCAAGACCACATTATCACAACATTGTTAATGTGTTAGTAAGTTAGAACTTTGAATGTCTTATGGTCGAATTGTTGCACTGACTTGGCATTACTAATTGTGCCTCTTATGAACAAGAGTTGATACAAAAGGATACCAGGAAAAAATTCTAATACATTGTATTGTGTGTGGGCAAAACAGCAGTTGTCTAATTGAGGGAAAACTCTACCGAATTTGTCCACTTTTATTGGAAAAAACACTCGCTACCTCCCACAACTCAGGGGGTAAAAAAAAAAGTCTACTGGTGTCACCTTGCTGTTATGCATTATTATTATCTGCAACATCAACAAGCTGTTGTGTCACCTTGCTGTTGTGCATTCATGGATGAAGAAGGTACATCAATATCAACACTTGAAGTCGCTTAGTGTCCTGATTATTGTTCTTCGTTCTTCACTTCTTTGCCTATTCAAGGTAACCCAAAGAAAAATTATAAGAAACAGCACAACAAGCCATAAAAAGGCACGGTCACAATTTCGACCCATTACTGATGAATGGGCCACTTCATGTTTTGTATTCTCTCTATCTAGTCAACCTAGTAAAATAAAGAAATATTAGCATAACAAATGGATCAAACAAGTTGGAAGTCTCTCAGACATGTTCATTTAACGCATAGAGCATCAAAAAGGATAAAAATTTTGGCGTAAAATGCCCAAGGTCAACCCAACCTTATCCATAGAAAGAAAGAAAATATCACACAAGACAAATACAAGGTCACTAGCTATACACAAACACAGTCCATCTCAACCCTCCAAAGCCACACTGCCTTAGCAAACATGGTCACCCTATATTTATTTTCAGCGAATGTTGTTAACACAAGTATGAATAGGTTGGGGAGAAGGGAGTATGACTTGTATAGTTAGTATCATGTTTGACTTTTTAGTAAAAAATGTAAATAGTTAGGAACTTGGTCAAACAAAGAATTGATGTAAACTCTTCACAAAAGAAATACATATATACTTGGACAAACATATCCCAGACTTAACCTTATCACATAGTAGTGGTGCAGAATTATTATCCAGATTTTCTACCATTTTTTTCTAAAAGATTTAAATCATCAAATGATAAGAAACAAAATTCAAGTATAAACACTAAAAACAATGAAACTGAGCATACTCACTAACCATCTTTTCAAGTTTTCAAAGTTCTCTCAATAGTAAATCTTTAGATTCTTGCTTAATTTTCAAGAAACAAGATAAACTACTCTATTTACTTCTGCATGTTGACGAGTTTACAAACCAAAAGGATTTCAAATGCCCGAAGGCTCTGTTTCAAGGTATGAAAGTTCTGTTTCAAGGTATGAAAATTCTGCATTCACGGAAAAAGTATAGACAGAGGTGGCACTATCAAACCAATTATATATAAACCTGTTTGAGAAGACTTTTTCTCAAACAGGTAAACGTGTCCAAACTCTTTTATTAGCTTACAACCTCCAAAATTGTTTCATTCAATGAGTTCGATGATAACTGAATTAATATAAGTATATAACTTTGTTATCATAATTAACATATCAACTAATTTATTTCTTTAAAAAATGCAAAAAAAGTGCTAGCGGGTCAACACAATCCGACCCTGCCTGTTTTGACCTGCATTAAATGATGACCTGTAACCTGTTACATCTCTAATCTCTTGCCACCTCTGTATCTAGCAATATAACTAAAAGAGGATAGAGGCTTTCTTTGATCGACATGTGGCGCTATATTTGAACAATATGTGTCCCATTTAATTCATAAAAAATAATTAATACTATTTTATAGTTACCTAATATAATAAGAAGTAATTAATAAATCTTATTTTAATTACTTTATTTAATTAAACTATTTTATAAATCCGTAAAGCATATCCATATATACGATCTGTCTTATATGATTTACATACTATATATTCTATACTAAAAATCTAATAATTGCGCATTATCATTGATAAACTAGAAAGTTCCAACACATAATAACAAGGATTCATTAAATATTTTTAAAATAAAACATAACTTAATACTTACTACGTGAAGTTTTCATTGTAAAATATACTATCAGAAATAAAATTAAAGGTTTCTTTAAAAATTTGAACATATGACTGTTTTGTCAAGGCTTAAAGTCTAAAATCTTTTAATAGTTTGATGTGAATCAGGCTGTGTTACCTTTGTTTAATATTTTCAAAACTTTATATGAGATACTTTTTTTGTTTTGTTCTAATATCATTTATTCATATAAGAAAAGTTATTGTTTACAATATATATAGTCAATCCGTACATCGTACGGGTATTAAGACTAGTAAACTTGTATAATAATATACTGTCATCCAGCATAGAACATTAATTCATTTTATTTTACAAAACCATGTTGTTAACATTATTTCAACTTTAAAATCTTTCAAACTTTGTATACTAGGTGGCTAGCTTAATACAAAAGAAAAAATTCATGTACAAAATATCCATCCTTATCCTTCCAAGACCGAGGGTCTTCATGGACACGGTCACCCTAAAGTTATCTTTCATGAACACCTTTGCGATTTAGATTTTAAATCATTATAATGTTTTTATACTAAAACAATCACTTTTAAAGTTAAAGGTAACTTATTATGATTTAAATTGTCATCAAGTCTACTCTATACCTAAAACAATCGTCATAACTTTTAAAGCTTGGCGGTAACGATACTATACCTAATGTGGACTGCTGTTTTTAACAGAGGGATATAACTTTCCCTGTTGGTACCATGTTTGACATTACAGGTCAAATACATAAACATGTCAAGGGTTCAAACAAAGAATTGATACAAACTTTCACAAAGAGACACAGGTAATGCACTTGAAACATATCGAAATTTGTAAAACCATAGAAAGCATCTCAAATACCAATAAACCATTTCATTTTATGAAGACTGTATCTTTAACCATATATCAGCATAAAAAATCAAACCATCGGAATGAACTGCTGAACTCTTGGTTGTTATGCTATGTTAAAATAAATGACCTAATTTCAGAAGTTAGGTTCTCTCAATGATGCTTGATTCAACACCGAATCAATAATCAAATCAAACATACTAATCCAAATCTCATAATCACATATAGAGCTATCTAGATATGGATACAGTATTCTTATTTAATCATGAGGATATTATCATTGCCTATCTCGATTATAGAAATTCCATTGATGTGTCTTTGACTTATTAACCATAAATTACGTGACTCTAATATCCACCTATGCCATAATATAAAATTAGTAGACTGCATGAAGTCATACAGTTACTAGAAATTTAAAGACTTAAATGAAACTAATATGTAGAAGAAAAGCAAGAGGGTACCTGAGAATACAAGAAAGTTCCAAAGATAGCGATGGCAGCTCCAAGAGCATTAATTGGTTGAACGGGTGTACGAAATATGATGATAGAGGAAACAATTACGGATATACGTTTCATTGTGTTTCCAACACTAAACGTCAATGGAGAGATCTCATCAAGTGACATATATGAAACTTGATTGTACAAGTGATAGAAGATACTTTGGGCCGCCACCCACCTGTAAGGCACAAAATGAGCCACATAAAAACGTCTTTTAGTAATTTAAATTGCAATAAGAATGAACATAAAGAATATATTAGAAAATACAGCTTCCAAACTAATATAAATAAGGTTTTCATGACATCAGCATGAAGCTAATCACCGTTCTACTTAGTGCTGGAGCCAACAAAAGAGACGGCAGGTGTAATCGTCCCCCTACCTCTAACTTTCATATCAAAAACAAATTTTCTAAACTTAGTATAAAATCATTCTTTGAGGACGTGTTTGGATGTGCACTTTGAAAGTGACAGTGACATTGAATAACCAGAATAGAAAAATTGGGTGTAATAAAAACGCACAAGTGCTTCTGCTGTTTGAAGTCGTAAAATGAAATAATCAGTGTTTGAGTGTTTACCAAATTCTAATTATCTTACGAAACTAATTTATAAACTGACTAAAAAGACATTTTTGGAAAAAGTCAAAGATTTTTTGTTATAAGAAAGTTAAGTATCTCAACATTATGCTAAAAGAATGGGGTAACTGGCCATTCAAGAATCCAAGGCGGCTCCCATAACACCACAAACCTTATAAATGAATATTATCAATGTAACGGCTACAAATGCTCTAATTTAAACAATCCACACAGCAACATGACAAAGGGGAAGGTTGGTTATCATATGGTTACCAAATGAAATGGGGTCCAATTTCAGAGACAGCATTTTGCCATCCAGCAGCCCACATCTTTGGCCCCTCAACGGCAATTGCAAATGGCGTAAGGATCAAAAGTGACAACAACGATAAGCAAGCATAGTAGTTCATTCCACTAACAGATTTCCCCTTCATGCCTCTTTTGGAAAATATGTTCCTGAACACAAACGCCAAGTTTGATATCATAGCACCCATAAAACCTAAAATTCAACAAGGAACAACAATTAGAACCTGTTTAAGAAACCCTAACCACTTTCAAAGAGCCAAGTTATGAAATTACCAATCATGTTGAAATTGAGCTCTGTAAGGGCAGCAAGACCACAACCACCAATGATGGGTATAAGAGACAAGTAAACTGACGCCGGGAATGTTTCTCCCAAGATGAACCTTGAAACCAACACACTAAAAGCTGGCTCACCACTCTTGATGATGTGTGTGAAAGAAACGGCAACTTTAGACATGCTTACAGTTGCTGCTACATGACCAATTGTATGTGCCAATGCAACCTGTAAAATATCATATGATTTAAATAACCTATAAAGTTATAAGTAAACAAATCATACCCTGATCACATAAACACACAAAAAACTGCACACTTTTAACCAATAAAAAACCCGAGATCACATGGAGACAAATAACAGAAAATTCAGAACAAATTCCAGATTATTATAAATTATAAACCCCTAAAGTATAACTAATAAACAATACCCAGATTAATTTATGAAAAATCTAACAAAACCTGGATCATAAACCATAAAAAGATCAAAACTTGCAGAACACGGAGACAAATTAATAAATATTCAGAACAAAACACAGACCATTTCTTTTAAAAGAAACATATATTAACAGTACTCATATTTTATTTATTTATTTATTTATTTTTGAACAGCATAAATTTATTTACAAGTCGGCAAGGCGCCAAATAATTACAGTACCCATATTAATTAATAAAAAAAATAAACAAAACCCAAACAATTTCTAAACAATTAAGAAAAAACCAAAACAAGATGAATAAATGAAATACCCAGATTAGTTTATGAATAATTAAACAAACCCTAAACATAAAAACTAAAAAAGATCAAAACTTGCTAACAAAGAAACAAAATTTGAAAAAATGCCCAGATTTTGTATGAATTATTAAACAAAACAATGAACAATCAAACAAAACCCAGATAATAAAACCTATAAGGCTAAAAACTTGCTTACATGGAAACAATTTTTAAAAAAATAGTATATGAATAATAAAAAAAACTCAATTTAAATTATAAACAATTAAACAAAACCCAGATGATAAAACCTAGAAACATAAAAACTTGCCACATAGAAACTAATTGAAAATTTTTCCGATAAGTAGTTATGAATAATTAAACGATACCTAGATTAATTTATGAAAAATCAAACAAAACCCAGATTACATAACCTATAAAAATAACAACTTGCTTAAATAGATTTTTTTAAATTTATTTAATAAAAAAAGTACCAAGATTAATTTATGAACAATTAAACAAAACCTAGATCATAAAACATAAAAAAAATTATATATATATTAAAAAGATGAAAACTTTGCTTACAGGAAATAAAGCTTTCCAGAAATCTAGATCAGTATTAGGTGCTTCAGCAAGCTTAGTCCCCCAAGAAAGCAACATAATTGTTGATCCA
>JAOEHQ010046832.1:0-11244 GCA_025447715.1 Asclepias incarnata
ATAAGTCCCCCAACCTCTAATTTGTTACCCCCCCCCCCCCCCCCCCCCCCCCCAATTTTTGGATGACAACTTGGGGGATGACTAGGCGTCATATGGCGCAAGACGCTCCTCCCCCAAGTTGCCTCACTCCCTTTAGTCTAAGATATGTTTTTAAAAGTGTATGAACTTAAAATCTCTTGCAAAGATATAATGACGCTTGGCTCATATTTTTTTATTTTTTTTAAACATTCCATTTTTATTGAGAATTAAGAAGAACTAGCAAGGTCTCATCACTTTTAGTGTGTTTATAAAATTGGAGTCTCCCTATGTGGATATGTAAAAATGTGTGATGACAAATTGTTGTATTATACGTGTCTAAAATAAATAGGAAATAATATGATATGTTATAAGATGATTACTGATTTATCTAAAAACCAAATTTAAGCTATAGAAATACACTTTGCTTAAACCACATACCCAAAAAATCAATCATATATGCCTGAAACACTTTTTCTGGAAACATGTACAAAAAACTTCACATATAAATTTAACATTTGTTGTCGATGCCCATATATATAATTATTATTTTATATTATTATATGTATTATTAAAAAGAAAAAACAGAATGTACCCACCTCAGTTGATGACGAAAAGAAAACCAGACACGACTACACGAGTCAAACTAACACCTAGTCACACCTCTATCCCCCTAACTCAACCCAAACCCAACCCCACCGGATCAGTCCAAACCATATGACGAACGCAATGACACCATCGCCCTCACCACCCAATAGACACGCGTCACCCCTTCATTAGCCCCACTGAATCAACTCCTTTGTACAAACTTCACACATACAGAAAACGATACATACATGTATGTATACATACACAAAAACCTTCTGGTCAATAGAACACCCTCGAATCAAAGCCTTCTTATCCAAGCAACTTTCTTTTTAGTTCTACACTTTATTATAATTTTAATTTAATTCTCAATCTTGCTCGTTCCTCGAAGCCACGTTTTCAAGTTACCAGATAACAATCTTCCACGTGCTATTGCTCACCTCCCCTTCTTTTCTTCTATATATATATCTTCCTCTACATATCTTTTTATTGTTCGAAAACTGTCCAAAACCTCAAAAAACACACATTTGAAGATCTTACAAACAACAAACAATTTATTTGGTTCTTTGGTTTCAAGACAATATAAGAAATGAAGGGTGACAGTTTAGAGTTGCCACCAGGATTCAGATTCCACCCAACTGATGATGAATTAGTTATGCATTACTTATGTCGAAAATGCGCTTCTCAATCCATTTCCGTTCCTATTATTGCCGAAATCGATCTTTATAAATTCGATCCTTGGCAACTTCCAGGTATTTTTATTTTTATTTTATTTTACATATACGAGACTTTTAATACAGTGTATAAAACATGAATATATATATATATATATATATTTTATTTGAGTTTTAGGCTAACTGTCTTTTATTAATATCGAAGTCGACGTATTTGTATAACAGATATGGCTTTATATGGAGAAAAAGAATGGTATTTCTTTTCGCCAAGAGATAGGAAGTATCCGAATGGATGTAGACCGAACAGAGCTGCTGGAACTGGATACTGGAAGGCAACAGGAGCTGATAAACCCATTGGAAAGCCAAACCCGGTTGGGATTAAGAAAGCCTTGGTGTTTTATGCCGGAAAAGCACCGAAAGGGGTTAAAACTAATTGGATTATGCACGAATATCGTCTTGCCAACGTTGACCGCTCTGCCGGCAAGCGAAACAATAATCTCAGGGTATACAAATGTTGTTCACTAATTAATAAGAGTTTTAGTGTTCGAAAATGTATTCAATTTTATGTCCAAAATCTATTCTTTGTCCAATGCAAAATGTTTTTTTTTTTTGGAGATATGTACACATCAATTTTTAACCATACGTCCTTAAAGCATATTTGATGATATATGGCTAAAAATTAGTGATGTACGGATCAATGCCATTTTAAATATTGTTATTATCCGACTTTTAAAGGGAGTTGATAAAAATACCTATTTTTTTTTATATAAATATGCGGTATATATTTGTACACGTTGTAAAACTGTACATTGTGGTATTTTTATAAAAAAAAATAGTGGTATAAATATAATCTTCCTTTAAAATATTATTAGTGCTGACGTGTCAATTATAAAAGTGTCAAGTGTCACATTCCTGTCATGTTGAAAGCACTACCGGATAATAACAACTTAAAAAGTTCGATATATTTCGGACTAAAATTGAATATATTTTTAAAGAGAAATGATATTAGTACCACTTCTTTTGATAAATGTATCATAACTGTGCATTACTGGTTTGTACGGTCAGCTGTAAAACTTGTACGTTGTGGTACATTTATCAAAAATAATGATACGAATATCACCTCTCATTTTTAAATGCTAGCCTAAATAGAATTTATTTATTTTTATGATGATATTGATGCTGATATTTTTTCTTTTTCTTAAAATATAATTGTGTTATGCAGTTGGATGATTGGGTATTGTGTCGAATATACAATAAAAAAGGTACACTAGAGAAGCACTATGTGACAGAAAATCATGAAAATCAATTTTCAGAAATGGAAATCGAGACGAAACCAAAAATTACGCCTTACACACGTAATAAGCAGCAGCAGGCTGTAAATCCGCAAGCAGCATCATCGGTGCGTCATCATGTAATGAACGATGTATTTCATTTCGATACGTCTGAATCGGTACCAACTTTACACACGGATTCGAGTCCAGAACACGAACGAGAAGTGGAAAGTGACGCGAAAACGAATGATTACCAACAACAATTTAATTACATTGACCCGTTTCCGGATGATGAATTTACCCCACAATCGCAGTATTATAGTGACTATCAACTTTCGCCCTTACAAGACATGTTTAACATGTACACGCCAAAGCCTTTTCAAATGTGAGGATGATTGTTGATGATCCTTGTACGGAAGTGGTTACTTGTTTAAGCACACAGTACATAATGCGATACTTGGGAAGGAAAATGATATTTACACAACAACTTTTGACCGTACACGACGACAATTGTATGTTTCATACAGTTTTACACCGTACAGTACACGACGACAATTGTATGTTTCATACAGTTTTACACCGTACAGTATACTACTTGTATTTAGTTGGTGTCAAAATTTGTTGGGTATATATCATCAAAATATGACATGGGTTGAGCCTATGTTATAAAACATCTATGATAATATCAAGTTGGGATGGGCCAATTCTTGAAGGGGACACAAGTTGAATAGCGAAATGGGAACAACTTTTTGTGGACAAAGGAGCAAGTTGTTAGAAGTATAAAAATATAAATGGTTCATATCGGGGGTGGATAGAGTTGTAGCTAGTAGTAGGGTGGGCAAATTGCCATTAGATGCAAGAATTATTAGTAGTGGAATGATTTGCCTAATGTAGCACACATTCACTTCCTTTTTAGATTTGTAATTTCATGAAAAGGGGAAATGAAATATAAATGTGTTGGTGTTTTTTACATAATTCGTTCCTATGTAGTGTTTTTAGGATAATACATTGTTACCAAAAGTTCTACATTTTTGATTATATGTAGCTTAAACATGTTTTGTTGTTCAATGTTTGGAAGAATTTTCGAACTTTTTGCATATTGAAGTCAATTAATATAGTCTTGTTGGAGTATGACTTGAAATTTGGAAAAGACTGAAATTTGGGTCCGTGCGTTAAGCACGCCAGAGGTGCTCGGAGAGTAGGTGCGCGTTGAGCGCATTATCACCACTCGACGACCTTGGAATTTTCTTGTAGCCAAAATACCTCCATCCTATATATGTAAACCTAATGTCATTGTAACCTAAAGAACAAGTGCTATCAACAATTGGTATCAGAGACTAGGTCAAAGCAGTGGTGGCTATTCGATCTAGCTATACCGTGTTGAGCGGATCCGAAAGTGTTCGATGAGCAGGTTTGAAGAGAACAGGTTTTTGTCATCTATGGTGATTTGCAGAGAAGATGTCTACTCTAAAATTCAAGATTAAGAAGTTCAGTGGGTTGAATGACTTCACCATATGAATTATGAAAGGTGAAGATGAGGACGCTTCACACTCATCAAGAGTTAAATATGGCGATAGATGGATAAAAAAGTCAAGGGAAGACAGATGCAGGTGTAAAGAAGACAATCATGGCCAGGGGCGGACCGCGGATGTAGCTTTATATGACTGGGGGTACTGCCCCTATGTTTTCAAAATTAGTTCAAAAGGTTGTGTCTTTTTATATTAAGAAAACATAAAACTTTCATTAGTATAATATTACGTGTCCTCATTTTAAATCTTGGATGCCCTTTGCCGGGATTTTTCAACCCAATTTAAAGGCCTTCATACTAGACATTTAAGTTTAATACTTTAATAAACCTATGGTCTTCTCATGTAGTACATGTACAAAATTTAAATCACTTTTAGTTTTTTTTTAAAAAAGTTAAAAACTACTAAAACCGAAATAAAATTGCTTGTATTTTTTAGATCTACATTATGCGGTTTCTATTGAATTGTTGTATTGTTATTGCCATGTAAGTAATAAACACATATTCGTGACGAAGATATAACTTTTTGATTTCAAAAATTGGAAAACGATAGAAGACAATTATAAAATGTATTTGTTTGCTTAAGATAAAATTGTTTTGTTGCTTCTCTTCATTTTTGTTTCTTTTAATTTTTTGTTTCTTTTTGTAAAGTAGAAGTTAATTTTGTGTTTATGAAAAGTTGGTTTTGTTATAATGTTTTGCTTAAATATTTGTAATATTATTATTAGTTTTTGTTTTTTTTTAGATAACACGTCAAACGTGTAGTTATTAAGGAATTTTTTTTTTGCCCTCGACGACTTTATTTTCTAGATCCGCATCTGATCATGGCTAAAGCGCATGGGGAGATTCTATTATGTTTGGAAGATGAAGTATTGAGGGAGGTAATGGCAGAGGATACGGTTGTTGGGATTTGGAAGAAATTATCTAATAGATATCAAAATAGTTCTTTGATAAATTGGTTACTATAGAGGCAGAGTTTATACAACCTATGGATGACTGATAAAAGATCATCTTAACAATTGTAGATGTTAAAATTGACGATGAGAACCAAACTTTAATTTTTCTTTGTTCGTTACCTAATTCGTGTAAGAATTTTGTTGATACCATGTTATATGGTAAAACTGAGATTAAAGTTAGTGAAGTTAAGGATGCATTACAATCTAAGGAACTCAAGAGATAAGTCTTTGAGCAGAAGAAAGTTCAAAGACTGGGTTATTCGTTTATAGGGTAGAAGTAGTGTAGAACGAATGAGCGGGTTAATAAGGTGAAGGGTTTGGCAAAGGCATGTTTTGGTCACGGGCTCATGCTGGCACTATTTTGTGTAAGTGTGTTACACCCGTGTTTATTTATTTTCTAAACATTGTTTAATAACTTAAACATAAGTACGAATACATATGTATACAATAGGTCCTAACAACTTTACGTACTCGAAACGACCAACTAACCATAGTAGTTGTCATTCAACAACTTATAAATCACACTTAAAATCTAATTTAGACTGACTCCTTCACCTTCTGCAGATAGCTTATTCGTTGAAAACGAAGTTACGATTTAAAAGTTATGACCGTTTTAAACTAACTATGTGATATAACCTGACAATCTGATCAGAAATGCAAGGTTGCACACACGCTCGACCATGCGTGCGGCCGTGCCGGACCTGAACAGAAACTGTTTTTACCCATTTTGCCAAAAACAAGCTATAAGGTTTCCGTAACCTAAAACTCAACTTACAAAACTTTAAAACCTACAGATTTCTTCTAAATAACATATCAAACACTTCCAAATTAACCATTTTTCAATTTGACACAAAAGAACGGCCACACAGGTCAAATAACCAAAATGGACTATGAAAACGTTTCCTAACCATATGACAATCAAATGGTTACAGTTTCACATCAAAACCTGGAGATTCAATTAACATAACATATGAGATACTTCCAACTCACCTCTTTTCAAATTTGACATTAAAATAGCCAAACATTGTTGGGTGATTTGTAGGTCTCGTAACAAAAGAATCCATAATGTTGTAATGAGAATAGAATAATTTTTTATACTTTGTGACAAGTTGTTATTTATTTATTTTTATTTTTTTTATTTTAAAACGACAAATTATTCTGCTCCTATTCTTAAATTAAATGTCTAGGATGAAACTCAGAACTTCTGAAAATTCTTCCATAAATCCACCCCACAAATGTAGAAAGTAGGATTCAAACTCAGATGAAATCTCTCAATATCAAAAACTTTACCAATAAGCCATCAACCATTGACAACTTTGTGACAAGTTAAAAACACATAGCACTCCGTAGTTTTTATTGCTATAAGTAAAATGAAATAGTAAATTTCCTTTCGTTTTGTTGTGTGTCATCACTTTTGGACTTAGAAGTGACATATATATAAAAGTCGACAATAAAGAGGGCAGCTATCACCTTTCTTCTAGATAGATATTTGGAAGTTTCAAAATGAAAAGCTTATGAGGTGTCGACGTTAGCTTTCAACTCCATCATCATCCATGCCAATTAATCAATGAATCTTCCATTACTTACGCGTCACATTTTTTTTATCCACATACTTTTTTATGTGTTGCAATTAAACACCATTTCAATTCAATGTGTATATATTAATATATATATATATATATATACACACATACTAGAAGGTTACCTGCACAATGCGACGGGATGATGGTGACGGCGTCGAAATGTGAGAGGTGAGCGGTGATGGTGGTGATAGCGGCGGCAGGATGAGGGTATTGTAAGTAATTGTAGGTATTCTAAATGATATTATTGAAAGGATAATGTGAGTATTTTAGGAGATTAAGTGATAGATAGAAGGGGTATTTAAAGGTTATCAAAATCTTATTATTGAAAGAAGGGATAAATGAATTATAAAAGAATATAAATATGCTATATATTTCATTAAATGATAATGATAATATTCATAATAATTTTTCGTCATATACAATAATCATTAATTTAAACGGTTATAGATTATGTATTAACATGTTTGTATTTGTTGTATATGACAAAAATTTGTTGTGAATTTATCATCACTCTTCATTAAATGGTTACTAATTTTATTACTTTATTCTTTATTAATTATTGATAATTTTGTTCAAAAGTCATATCAACTTTAAATACGAGGATAAAACATATTTTTGTTAACATCGCATATAATTCATTTATCTTAAGTATTAAGTAGGTGGAAAGAGTATTAATCTTTACAAAGATCACATAATTAACATGTAAAACTAGTTTAATATTTGGTCGGTGATCGGGTTATAAAATAAACATATACATAATACATGTATTACATTGCAGCGTCTTATCGAATACCAAAATAAAGTTTATTATAAAATCGAACATAAAGTTAAGATAAACTCTTAACACTTGTACATTTGCAAGTATATATATATATTTGAACGGAAAATTTTGACTCAGCGGCATTGCCTCTTCATATGCCCAACTCCAATTCCAAGGAAACTCATTATGAGAAAACCTATGTCTCCAATAATGCGAGCATTTTGCTTCAGGATTTGAGCGTAAGACTTCTAAATCTCAAGTCTCCCCAAATACCAATCCATCTACTGATGGTTGGTGCGGGTTTGATGTATATATCAATAAGGCTTTCTGACTTTTTTTATTTAGCTTAAAAAAATGCTCTTGTGAAAAATAAATTAGTTATAGTTTGAAAAATGTATATTATAAATAACTTTACTAAATATTAACTCTTGTATATGTATAGGAATATGTACATCATCCTTTTTTCAGCTGTTGTAAATCTATGATTAAGTAGCTTATGAACAATAGCTAGGGTTGTCAATATTTGACCTGGTCTGAAATCGACCTGAAAAAATCAGGTTCGGGCCAGAGATTTTCAACCCGTCAACCCGAATAACTTTTTTAGAATTATGTTAATTATAATTAATACTAACCCATTTGACCCGAAACTAACCCATCTGACTTACCAACCCACCAATACACTTTACCTAAAAACAACTTATTTGACCCACTTGACCCAAAACTAACCATTTGACCCGCTAGCCCGCCTTACCAAAAAACAACTCATTTGACCCAAAACTAACCCACTTGACCCAAAAACAACCCATTTGATAAAAATAAAAAAAACCCATTTGATCTGTCAACCCATTAACTTGCCAACCCACATAACCAAAAAACAACCCATTATAATTTATCATGTCAATATGGGTCGACCCAGGTTGGGTGCAGACTGAGATTTCTAACATGAAACTTTTAGTGGTCGGGTCAAGGTCAAATATTTTCAACATGCCAACCCGATGCGGGTCGACCCGATTGACAACCCTAACAATAGTGGTTGTTTACATATCCACACACCTTTTATAAATCACTAAAAAACTTGATTTGATATATTTATTTGAAAATTATATTAAACAATTGATTTTGATTGATTATGATAATCTATACTCCGTTATAAGCATATTATGTGGTCTTAAATTTTGAATTTTTAAGAACAATACAATGACTTATTTATCTTTATATTTAAAGTATTTTCGTAATATCTCAACCACAAAATGAACATTAAAAATCCATAATTATATATTCAACATAATCATTTCTATATTAAAATATTCACTAACAAATAAGAAACACAATATTTATTTACTTGTGCGTTAGAATTTTTAAAGTCGACGGTTGATGAAGCCAACCGTCATCACTCGCACCCGCTTGTCATGAGTGAAATTTATGAGTGTCATTTTTAAATTTGATTTAAGCTTAAATTTAAATCATTTATCCCCTATTATAATCTTAGCTAAATCTTGTATTACAAAACACTTATTTAAAGGAAAAGAGAATTTGTAAACATCTTAGCTTACAAAAAGGATAAATCAGTAGCAGCCAGGGAGGTCAGACGGGCTGTATATAAAAGATCAATACATATATTTTTTGTTTGGAATATAATGGTACAAAACGGGTTTCTTGTGTTGACCCATATACACTATGTGTAAAACGATTATAGAAAATTCTAGAATCAAAACTTTTTAATTTATCTTATTCATTACGCAGTAGACCAGAAAATAGCCTGAATATGTTAACATGTGAATTGGGGGAAATTTCTAGTCAATCTGTTTAGATGTAGTCTTAAATAAAGTCAAATGTTTACAACATACTAATTAATTTCCTTCTTGAACAAAATTGGTTCACTACTATGATTCAAAATCTAATTTTGTTTAACCGATTAACTATTCACAAAGCTATATTTAGTCCATCTAATTATTTATAAAATCCACTATATTTCAAGGGATTATATCTAAAGCCTAAAGTTTATTTCTTTCACAATCTTGAAAACAAGGAAATGATGGAACAAAATTACACTGTACAAATTTTAAATTAAAATGTGATAAAATATTTAAATAGAAAGATGATAAATGCATGTCATAATTTAAAAAATGTATATTAAATAACATTAAAGAGTTCCCAAGTATAAATAGTTAAAGTTGACTTTCAGTTTCAAAGGCTAGGATTGTTTTGTGTATTAATTTAAATGACCTAAATCAAAAATTAAGTTTTTTTTCTTTCTTAGTTGTGGTAACAATATATATAATTAGATCTATAAAGATAATTTACTAAATTATCAGACTATTCTTATCAAATCTCTTGATATGAAAACGTATATTTATATTTATAACTACTTATAAAGCATTTTGGGGGTTTTAATTTTTCGAATGTCTTAACATTAAGATTTTAAAATATCCATATTACTTCTCTTACATATTTACATCATATATTCTTTATTTCTTAAACTATCTATAATACCCCCTTTATATTAATTAATTTTACATCAATTATCTACACTACTCGGCACCGTCACCATCACACCGTCGCAATTGTCGATGCATTTGTACGGGTATCCTTTTAGTTAATTTTATTACATTTACTAGAAGATAAAATAAGACCACAAAAAGAGAATCAATGAAGCAGACATAAAGCGATCGAATTAAACCAACAAAAAAACAAAACACGTACGATTTTTCCACTGATTACATGTGATGGAAGATAAGAAAATGCTTTCGGCATTATCTTTTAACATCAAAGGTTTATTTTATTTTATTATACCAGCAAACAACCGAATTAAATTAAATATATATTGTATTTGTTAGTAATATAAAAGACAAAACATCATTTTCAAATGAGAAAAACAAAATATTCGACAACGAAAAATAAAAAATAAAATCATAAGCCACTACCTATGCCGAAGAATAAAACTTACATATAAGAGACAATTGAAAAAACCAAGGGTAATTATTTATAAATATATAAACTCTTCTAAAAATTACATCCCTTCTGTTAAAAAGTTACAAAATTTGATATGCGAAATGACCGATTTACTCATATAACTTAAATCTTAATTAATACTTATTTTACATATTTAGTCTAACTTTCCATTTTTATAATTAACTCATTTAATTTATTTCAACTTATATATTTTTAATTTTATTATGAAAATCACAAATACGTCTTACAAAAAAAAAATGTTATTTTTAACCACCATCGAAAACCACAATAGAAAGTCGTCGGATGTCACCGGTAGAAAGTATTTACTCCCGCTGGCATTGTGCGGGCATTTTGCTAGTAAATATAAATTAAGATAAATTACAAATTTTGTCCCTGTGTTCGGTTCAAAAATGCAGGTTTCATCCATAACTTCACGAAATTACGTTTTTCATTTCTGGCTTTGGACCTCCGTTCACACTTTTGGTCCAAAAGCGTCGACTTTTTGACCAAAAGTGTTGGCTTTTTGACCAAAATGGTTGACTTTGGACCAAAAGTATGAACGGATGTCCAAAGTCAGGAATGAAAAACGTAATTTCGTAAAGTTAAGGATGAAACCTGTAATTTTTGACCGAACATAGAGACGAAATTTATAATTTATACTATAAATTATTCATTAATTGTAACTCACGTTTTTTCATAAAAAAAATAAATATGTATTTTACTAAATTGATATGTAGTCATAATCGGTGGTTAAGTTTATACTTTAGAATGAGAAAAACTAGGATTTTATATAATCTTAACTAGAAAGTTCACATGCCGCCCGTTGGGCGGCGTCGGTGTTTGAAACGTGTTGTGGTATTTAGCTGAATGTTTTTGGCGTGTAAAAAGTTGGTTCACTTTTTTATACTATTTTTAAAAAATCT
>JAOEHQ010046833.1:0-11243 GCA_025447715.1 Asclepias incarnata
CCCCCCCCCCCCCCCCACCACCACCACCACCACCTGTCGTCGCTGCAACTGCCGTCGCGCCGCCACCGCCACCCTTCGCTGTCACCCCTGCCGCCACCACCACATTACCGCTACCACCATCTCCGCCGCATCGCGCGAGCATGCATCTAGTATTCATTAATTATCAAGCTAAAATATCACCCTAATTAATTGGCTGGTTTATTTGGCACATTTTGAAAATTACTAATTAAAAAGCACATATATAGATGTCGACTAACGAACTTTAGGTTACTAGATTAATTTTTACGTGTTAGTTGCTTGTTAGGATATCGATCTTAAAGTCGTCTTTTCACCTTTGTATGTGTTTTTTTTCCCTTCTAAAAGCGACATATCTTATTTTTCTATTACATTTGGATTTATTTTTTCAGCAAACGAACCACACAAATACATACATGTTTGATGCAAAATATATTTGTGTAATAAAAACATAAATATAAGGTTTTTTCTAAACTCTTTTGATAATAATTATCCCTTCCTATCAGCACAAAAATGTCTCATTGAGATATATACTTTTTAATTGAGATTAAAAAACCCCTAGAATTGAATATTTATTTTTAGTTCAACCAATCGGTATAAATTTTTAAATGAAATCACGCACAATTTTTGTGCTCCATTCACTAACAATCACATGTCATAATAAATAAATAAAAAGTTGCTTAACTTAATTCTCACCAACCTAAGTAGATATTAATACAAACGTGTGGTTATACAATCTATTTAATCTTTAATACACATTATTATATATAATGTGTACGGATAAAAACTTTATCATTTGATATTGGTGAAGATTAAAAATATTTAAATATATATATATATGAAAAGTTTGAATTGAATCAAAATTCATATGGGAACATTTTCTTTTTATTGACTTCAAAATAGATAAAGCCCCTACGATAATCATAGCTCACCATTCTGTAATGTAAAGGTGTGAAGCCACTCATTTGGTCTCCTTGATGTCGAGTTCTTTTTCTTTATTTCTGTAAAATTAAGTGGCACTTCATATAGAGTTATAATTCAAGTGTTTATTCAACATAACACACTTTAAAAGTAAAAAACAATGATATCCATACTCCTCTAAAAAAATATCTCTTTTGAAAAAAATGTATGATTTCTTTCAGGTCTTTCTATTTCCATCTTCTTTTTCCTATATACACCTCCCAATGTACAATAAACAGCGCATAATGTATAACTGTTTATTGCACATTGAAGGATGCATTTAGGAAAAATAAGGTAGAAATAAATACCCACTTCCTTTATCTGATTACATCATTCATTTTCATTGTAATTAATAAGAAAACCTAGAAATTATATATTTTTTACATGTAATTAATTTGGAAAATGTAAGCATTATCTAATTCGCCTAGTACGTAATTAATAATAGGTAAAAGCGGAGTCAGGATTTGATATTAATGAGGGTAGGGGGTGAGGTGCTGCCTAATTGGAAAGAAGTCGATTGAAAAAAGTTATGTTAATCTAACCTTTTGAATAAAAATTATATTGGTTATCGAACACCTTATAGGCCCCTAGCTCTGTTAATAGGAGATCATTAATTCGTTATACATATACCATTACTGTTATTATTATTTATCTCAATTTTATCCATATTTTACATAACCACATATATAACATCTTAGGGCACAAGGAGTCATGTAGCCCAAATTTTTAACCCTTCTAAATTCCTCCAACTCATTTTACCTATTCAACCCTCCCAACCAACCCTCCCGACTCATTTCTTAGGCATTCATAACTTTTTCAACCCTCCCAAATAAAAAATAAAAAATAAAAAAAATTAAAAGAGACATCTATTTTTTTTTGAAAAGCGTGTCCAACCAGCCCTTTTTGACAGCCAGCCACTGGTTGCCCAACTAGCAAAAACCAACCCTTCGAGCAACCCTTTGTGTCGGCGCCGGTGTTTTCCGGCGGGCTGGGCCAGCCCTCCTTCAACCAGTCTCGACTCCGTGTGCCCTTAAAAACATAAATTAACGATGTGAACAAAAGTGATAATATACTCATTGTTACGTACACGTCACATGGTACGTGCACATCAACAATTCACCATTGACAGATACACATTGTTTAATGGCAATATTTGTCCCCTTCTTACATTTTTCAAGATTTTTGGATTCATCTTTACACTTTGAAAGCTTATCTTCAATGACTAGATTCAACCTTTCATATTTTTACTACTTTAGTCATTCATATTTTATTTTTATTAAAATAAGATGCAACCTTTAACTTTTTTAACAGTTTAATCACCCACCTTTTATTTTTGTTAAAATGGGATGCAACTTTTCACCTTTTTACCACTTTAGTCACCCATCTTTTATTTTTATTAAAATGAGGGCTAATATTTATCCATTCTAACACACTGTCTACCCTCTTTGACATAAGATCAATACCTATTTTAATTTTAACATATTTCTAATTTTAACTTTAACTATTCTGTCACAATAATACAAAAAAAAATTTATAAAAAAGAAAAACATAAGATGCATACATAATAACATAGTATTACCCATTTCCATTCATTCATTCATTAATTAAAGTAAAAAAAAAATTTATATAAACAACAACAAACAATGACCATAAATATACAAAGATATTTAAAAGGTCTTCGATTCTTCTAGTTATCAATTGAGATTGATGAAGAGTAAGTCATTAAGAGTATTCTGATAGATTTAAAAAAAAAAGGTTAAAAATAAAAGAACCAGAAGGATAAATGGATGGATCCAATCATGAGTGTTGACATGACAAAAATAACCATTTCAAGTGACATGGCAAGTCACGTGAAGCTCAGATGGACTGGTTGTAGGTTATATAGTTGCATGTTAGTATCCAAGAATATGTTAATGCCATTTTTTACAATGTGAGTGATTAATATAACATTTTATCCAAAGGTTGCATCTCATTTTAACAAAAATAAAATGTGGGTAACTAAAGTAGTAAAAAGGTGAAAGGTGGGTGACTAAAGTGGTAAAAAAAAAGTGACAAATTGCATCTCATTTTAACAAAAATAAAAGGTAGGTGACTAAAGTGGTAAAAAGATGAAAAGTTGAGTCTAAATGAGTGATTTTTCCCCTAGAATTTTAGTAGATGTTTTTTAAAATATTTAAATTCAAATTTAATTCAAGTTTTTAATTTTAAAATAAATACCAAAGTTTCTGTCAAAACAAATGGCTAAGAATGACGACGGTCAGCAACTTAAAATGATGGTCGATGATGGTGATATAGTATAGAGAGTTGTTGGTGATGACTCTTCAAAAATAATATTTTTTTGGTATATTAAGCATTAAATTAGTATTGACTTCCTTGTATATTATTTAAGGGAGGTGATAAACTCACAACATTTTTTATCCATTCACAATAATATATGCACTATATGGTTGTACTGTACAACTGTATAATGAAGATATTGTTCTAAATATATAAATGTACAAATAGTAGTGCCCTATATAAAAAGTGTTGTGGGTTTATCACTATCCATTATTTAAGTTGTCAAGCATACATATTTAGATGAAAAGGTAAGATTGTAATTTCTTAATTAGTTCTTAAAATTTTAAAAATTAAGATTATGTCAAATGTTTCATAAATGAGCAGAAATATCTAATTTTTTTATTATATATTTCTCTTTTGTAAAGCTATGACGTCTAATTATCGAATGATCGGTTCTCCTTATATTTATACATTTTCTCTCGATTTTTTATGTATAAAGTAAATAATAATGATCAGTAAATAACGAATATTATATGTTTCATTTGCAATATATAAAAGAATAAAAATACATTGTCTAAACTTTAAACTATCATTAACATGTTTTGTCAATGTTTATTTTTCATAAGAAAAACATTTGATATATTCAAATTTTCATTTGTTACACTATTATCATCGCTAACGACCATCATAAACCATTAGAATTACAAAATTATGTCAAAAGCTACAAAAAGAATTTAGAGGTGGTCGAGTGGCAAATGCCATAGGACTATAGGAGTTTTAAGATACGATCTTAGGTTTGGTTAATTGGCATGTTAGCTATAGCTTTGCTTTATAAAAGAGAACCATTTCTTAATAAAGTTATATCAAACATTAATTATTTGTAATTAGCTATATGTATGAAGTATGGGGTTTTAATGCTACGTTTTTTTGACTTATATCTTTAACCACCTCCAAAAAAGTAGTTAAGAGCTTTACTTTATAAAAGATAACCATTTCTTAATAAAGTTGTTATATCAAACATTATTTATAAGTAAGCTATATATGTATGACGTATGAGATTTTAATGCTAAGTTTTTTTTTGAAAAATATCTTTAACCACCTCTAGAATATCTAGTAGACTGGTAGTTAACATAACGGGATCTTATAAAAAAAAAGTATCGTTTTTGAACTATGTTAGATATAATCTTGGTAGTGATCAAGAAGGTTTTGGAGATAGTCATGGAATACGCTAATTAAAATATGTTATTTATGTTAAAAGACTCGTTTTTTTTTTAAACAACTTTAATAGAAAAAACTTTACCTGTTTATCTATAACTTATCTATACTACCTTATAAAGCATTTACATAGTGTCTTAAATTTTGAATTTTTTAAACATTACTATTTTTTTTTTTTTAAAGACAAACATTATTTAATGTTTATGTTATATTATATATATATATAGATAGATTTACATAACAACTATTATTTATATATATATTTTTATTAATAACAACAAATACAATTTTTATATACATGTGTTAGACAATTCAGAGTCGGCGGTCGGCGAAGCCGATTGCTTGACACCATCACCTTTTAACTTCAACCATCAACTACCGCGTATCGCGCGGGTATAATTTCTGTAACTTATAAAGCATTTAGGGATTTTTATTTTTGGATTGTTTTAAAATTAAGATGTTGAAAATTTCATATTACTCCTCTTATATATTTACACAATATATATCTTATCTTTTAAAAATATCTATACTATCCCTTTTACATCAATTACCTATACTACTCAGCATCGCTGTCATTACTGTCGTTACATTGTGCGGATACCCTTCTATTCCTATAGTATTTTAATCATTCAGGAAAGAGGAAAAACAACTTGCTTTCGTATTGGACGACAAATTTGAACACATAATCACATCATGAATCATGCCTATTAATTGCTAGGGGTCCATATGATCATATTTTTTATATGCACGCCCCCATCTTTTGCTTTACAAACAATTATCCCCATTCATGTTTTTTTTCTTAAAAGATTAGTTTTAAAATAAGGGAAAATGTTATATGCTGCTAACATTATATATGTTGCACACACATAAATATTTTAATGATAAAAGGGGACCCCCCTGAATTTAATGTTTCCCCTCACAAACATTCACTAACATCACCTAACTATATACTGTTAACATCATATAAGTTATCCCCTTAAAATAATACTACTAAGGCCGGTGCCTAAGCAGTCGTCATTTGCTCCGTCTTCCATGACAGCATAGGTAGCAGCCCTTCATGCCTGCTCGTCATCATTACCCGTCGAAATAACGAAACCATATGACGGCAAGCGCATCGTATTATGTGTGTGTGTTTAACGAAACCATCTAATTATGTTAATTCAATTTTTTTGCAAAATAACGTTTCTACCTTTTACAATTTATTTATTAGTTTTTTGACTTTTATTATTATAACATTAGTTAATATAGTGATAAAACTAATGTTTTTTGGAAGAGTTATCGACGCAAATCGTTTCATGTGGTTTGTCAAAAAAATCGGGTTTTGTCCTTACTTTTGCTAAATGACAATGACAGTCCTTTATAGGTGAATAAAGTTCATGTTTGATCCTTTAATTTAACGGTCATTATCTTTTCTCCGTTAAATCCCTCACATGCTTTCCACGTATCTCCGTTAACGGAGGAGAGATAACGACAGTTAAATTAAAGGATCAAACATGAACTTTATCTACCTATAAAGGATTGTCACTGTCATTTAACAAAAATAAAGACGAAACCTGATTTTTTTTAACAAACCACATGAACGATTCGTGTCTATAATTTTTTTAGAAAATAGATATTTAATATGAGACGATTTAAAATGAAAATGTAAACATAAACCAATGCATAATAGTTAACCGATGAGATAATGTTTTAGATAAAAATACCCGTTTCTAAAAGTAATTTTCAACTATCGCAATTTAGAACACTTCAAACCTAATGGATAGTTTAAAAATCTATATTTAAAAGACTCCTATTTTGCCCGTTTAATAAAATAAAATAATTTTGTTAAAAAAAAAAGACTCCTGTTTTATGTTACGTGGACACTTTAATCTTTACTTGAATCTACACGTGCTCTATTACCCGCCTTCAATATTATTCACATCACACCCAAAATAATTGAGAGATCGATCTACCAAAACATATTATGAACAGAATCCCCTGTATCTCGTGGTTCGTAAATTAATCCTTTTTTTTTCTTTAATATATACTCCATGTTACTCATTATTTATTCAGTTATTTCATTTCATTATTATCTATTTATTTTCAAATTTATTGCTACAATTGATTGCAGAACTGCAGAAAGTCTTGAAACATTAACTTCAATTCTTGTGATCAATGGATCTCAGTATCCTTAGCTCATCGTGAATTCTTAATTATAGGGATCTTTAAGAACACACCCATCTTTATTTTCTTTAAATTGGTTCATGATGATATAAAGTTCAAGTCTTTTTGTTGGAAACCCCCTACCCTGCTCATGACGTCGACAATTGGCATCTTTTTGTTGGAAATCATGTTAAAATTTATGCATTGATAAATGGGTATTTTTCAGATCTAACATTAGATGTAAATTTCAAATCTTTTCTTTACAATTTTGACTTTGTAACTTGATATTTATACAATGAAAGAAATGTATAAAGATTTTGGCATTTCAAGAATTTTAGGGCTTAGCATTAAAAGGGCTCTTTAGTAAACAACACAACTATTGACCCTCTTACTTTTGCATATATTTGTTGCTAGATTTCTGAACTCAAAAGAAGTTCGTTTGAGTCAGATGACTGTCATTTGAATGAAAAAGTTGTAGTAATTAATGTGTCTTTTAAACCGTGTGTTTTTGTTTACTAGATTATTATATTGGGACGGGGGAGGAAAAAGAAGTTGGTTCGAGTCAACTGACTGTTATTTGACTAAAAATGTTGTTATATTTATGCTTCTTTTAAAGTCTTAAACAGTCTTGAGTGTTTTTGTTTAGTGGATTATTATTTTGGAACAGGTGAGGGGTAAAAAATAAAGTTAATTTGAGTCAAGTAGTCAACTGACCGCCTTGATTTTGGTTACTAAAATGCAGAAATTGAAGAACACAGCCAACAAAGAATCATCAACTGCAATGGGACAAAATGATGAGGTAGAATATATTGGAATGAATGAAACCCCATCTCCAACAGGTGCTCCTAATAACAACAACAACATTAAAAGGGTCTCAATTTTACCTCTTATATTTCTCATATTTTATGAGGTTTCTGGGGGACCTTTTGGTGTTGAGGATAGTGTTCAGGCTGCTGGTCCTCTTTTAGCCCTCATCGGGTTTTTAGTATTCCCGTTTATATGGAGTGTACCTGAAGCTTTAATAACTGCTGAAATGGGTACAATGTTTCCTGAAGATGGTGGTTATGTTGTTTGGGTTTCATCTGCTTTAGGACCTTATTGGGGGTTTCAACAAGGTTGGATGAAATGGCTTAGTGGTGTTATAGACAATGCATTATACCCTGTTCTGTTTCTTGATTATTTGAAGTCGGGAATTCCGGTTTTAGCAGATGGGTATCCACGTGTTTTAGCGGTTTTAGCCTTGACTATTGCCCTTACATACATGAACTTTAGAGGGTTAACTATTGTTGGGTGGGTTGCTGTTCTGTTAGGGATATTTTCTTTAGTTCCTTTTGTAATTATGGGTCTTATTTCGATTCCTAAAATCGAGCCTGCAAGATGGTTAGTGGTGGATTTGCATGTTGTGGACTGGAACTTATACTTAAACACACTGTTTTGGAACCTTAATTATTGGGACTCCATAAGTACACTTGCTGGTGAGGTTGATAACCCAAGAAAAACGCTCCCGAAAGCTTTGTTCTATGCGTTGATCCTAGTCGTTTCAGGCTACTTTTTCCCTCTTTTAATGGGCACTGGTGCAGTCCCTCTGCACCGTGACCAATGGACTGATGGGTATTTCTCAGATGTCGCTAAACTGGTTGGCGGTGTTTGGCTGAGATGGTGGATACAGGCAGGTGCTGCCATGTCAAACATGGGAATGTTCGTCACGGAAATGAGTAGTGACTCATTCCAACTTCTTGGTATGGCTGAAAGGGGTATGATCCCTGAGTTTTTTGCTAAGAGGTCTCGCCACGGGACTCCTTCAATTGGGATATTATTCTCGGCTTCTGGTGTAATCTTGCTTTCATGGTTAAGTTTTCAAGAGATTGTGGCTGCTGAAAACTTTTTATACTGTTTTGGGATGATTTTGGAGTTCATAGCTTTTGTAAGGTTAAGAATGAAGTACCCTGCTGCATCTAGGCCTTACAAGATACCCGTGGGTACAGTTGGATCGGTTCTTTTGTGTATTCCTCCAACGATATTGATTTGTGTCGTGTTGGCTCTTTCTTCACTCAAGGTCATGGTCGTTAGTGTTATTGCTATATTTATCGGGCTAGTGTTGCAGCCATTTCTTAAGTATACTGAGAAGAAAAGATGGATCAAATTCTCAACTAGTGCTGATCTTCCCGACCTATATAATGCTCATGAGCATTCAGAATCTTTAGTCTATTAGTAACATGAAGTTGGTGTTGATGTGGGTGTGTTTTCAAGTGGATGCTTAGTTATGGGTTTGGTGTGATAGTATGTCGTCGGTGGTTTGCAGGTGGTTTTTCTTTAGTATTACCAAGGCTTTTTGTAACGGAAAAAGCTTCTTTAATATATGGTTGTTTTCAACATGTTCTTTTACTCGGTTGGAAACTATTGATGATCATTACACAAAACCTGGTTACGGGTCAGGTAAGTTGTATTTTAAGATATGAATGTGATTATATGAAAAGAGAAAAGAAAAATGGTTGACATCTTTAGGTGTCTACTATATGAATCATATATGTATAGTACAGTTACTATGTAGTACTGTTACATTGTTTCTTTCTAATCATTTATCCACCATAATATGCTAGTATTGGCTGATGATAGCGTTCCTAAAGAGCTAAACTCGTATTTACACATATAACGTATCAGATTAGATATTTAACATAAATTTGTCCATTTAACCGACTATCAATGGGATAGATGATAGTAGAGGGATACCTGCCCCTAAAGCGACGATTCACTCGTCTCCTTGTCCATATGGACCTTGTGGTATGCGCTTATACTCACTACTACTTGGTTCCTAGTAGTTTGTAGTCGATAAGTTCATGTTACTATAAGGTTCTAAAGATTCTGCACATATAAATGAAGTTCTACGTTTATAAAGTCTTAATGATACTGATCAACTAGTTTTGTTGGACGTGCTTAAATACTAGTTTATCAATTCTTAATTAATTGATAAACACACGAATAATGCACCTAGCCATTTTATTTGAAAAAATAATCTTAAAAAGTTTGAAAAGAAAATTTGATGGTGGCGGCCAGAGTGACGACATCAACAATTGAGATGGTAGTTGGTGGCAGTATTGGCGACGAGATAATAGTTGGTGGTAGTGTAAGAGATAAGAGAGTTGTCATTTTGTGTCCTTATATAATCACTAAGTCTGGGCCGGGGAACGCTATTATGAAGCTGGGCAATAATTTGGATGCCACTGGTAAGATTCCTAAGAACGTGATTGGAGATGGGAAATCCACATTGTTTTGGCATGATATATGGTTTGACGATACTCCTCTTTCGACCAGCTATCCTCGTTTAGAGACCGACAAGTTCATTAAGGTTGGTGATAGATGGGATGGGATGGGATGGGATGGAATAAATTTTTTGTGGAGTTGAAGAAGGAACATTAGGGGTGGAGATGAAGAAGACCAGCTCTTGAAGATTATGGAGTGCATTAAGGATGTGACAATATATTGTTAATACTGCGGATAGGTGGACTTGGGAGTGTGGCCAGTCTAAAAAGTTCACGGTTAATAGCCTCAGCAAACACATTGATAACATTATTCTACCCCGTCATTATGTGGTTACGTGTTGGAACAAAGTGGTACCGTCAAAGATTAACATATTCATGTGGAAGGTGCTGAAAGATAGGTCACCTTCCCGATTCAATCTTTGGTTCAGAGGTATTCATAACATCTCTATCATTTGTCCTAACTGTACCGGTGGCATTGAAACCTTGCACCATGTCTTTGCTGATATCCGAATTCCATTCTCTATTGATCTGATCATTGATACTCTCGACTATGTGGGAACCTTGAAGTTACATCTAAAAATTAAGGCACATTGTCAAGACAATCATCTATGCAATATGGTGGGAGATATGGCGATTCAAAAACGATGCGGTTTTTAACCCAAGTAAGAAACGGGAACTTGTTCTTGTGGATTCTATTATTAACGTTTCTTCTTTGTGGTAGTAACAGAGCTAAAAATGTGGTGATACGATGGGACGAGTGAATAAAAAACCCACTATTATGTGTTTAATCAATATCATAGTGATCGGATCATGTGTAAGGGACGCTGATAGTTCGGGGGATTGGACTCTTCATTTGCCACTTTCTGTCACAAATTGGAGAAACTATGCTTGGAATACTTTGCTGTAGTTCATGATTGTATATGTATTTCTATTCTATTTGGTGATGTGGGGTATCAGCCTATCAGGCTATATTTTTTACTTTGTTTTGGGACCTGTCACAAGTTGGGCCGTGATCAAGCATGTGGAATACATCATTATGGACCTCCAGCAAGCTCCTGGGCTATATTAGATTGTGTTTGGATCGGCCTCGTGACCTGGTTGGGAAACACGGAGCGAAAACCCGAGGCTCGGCCTCCGTCGGTGGGGATTTTTTTCCCCGTCTCGGAGCGCGGGTTTTTTTTACATCTTTTATGCAAGGGCGGATCCATTATGATTTAAACTAGGTCCACGGACCTACGTTAGATCGAATTTTTTTTTAACAAGCATATGAAACATTATGATTGGACACATGTTATCCAAAAGTTTGGACCTAGGTAAATTATAAAGTAAGTACTTTGAAACATTTGAAGTAAATAAGTTATAATTGGATACACG
>JAOEHQ010046834.1:0-11242 GCA_025447715.1 Asclepias incarnata
ATGAATGAGATAATCTTGTCAGCAGCATCACTCTTTCTTCTTAAGAAATACACCCATGTATATCTTGAGAATTCATCGACAATCACCAATGTATACTTCCTACTAGCAATACTTTGAACATTGATTGGTCCAAAGAGGTCCATGTGAAGTAAGTGGAAACATTGATTGATTAAGAAGTTTTGGTTGCTTTTGAAAGATGCTATATGAGACTTTCCTTTTTCACAAGTAGCACAGAGCTTGTCCTTTTCAAAGGTAACAAATGGTAGGCCTATAACAAGGTCTCTCTTTGTTAGCTTATTGATGGTCTTAAAGTTCAGATGAGACAAACGCTTGTGCCATAACCAGTCTACATCTTCTGATGCCTATATAGAAACATATGTCATTATCAGGGATAATGGGAGTCATGTCTAACAGATAGACATCTTTTGTTCTTGAAGCAATAAGAACAACCTCGTTGTTTATGTTTAAAACAATCTTTGAAGCTTTGTGCAATGAACCTCAAAGTCAACATCACACAGTTGAGAGATGCTGATGAGATTATGCTTTAAATCGTTTACATAAGCAACCTTAGTAAACTTTATTTGACCTTTTGAGACAACACCATGTCCCTCGGTCATACCAGTAGAATTGTCTCCAAAGACAACTGCTGATCCATGACAGCTCTTCAGATCTGTTAGCAGGGTTTTGTCACCAGTCATATGTTTGGAACATCCACTGTCTAGATGCCAAACTTCCTTCTTGAAATCTCCCTGCATGACATAAGTAAAGTAATTAGATCTTTTTGGGAACCCACCACATTAGTGGGTTCCTTAGAAGATGTTCTAGACACACTAGAAGACTTTACTTTATTTGAAGATGATGATGAGGCTTGGAATTTATCAGTAGCCTCATCAATTTTCAGAGGTGATGACTTTTTATTGTTTTGACAGTCATCAGCAGTATGAGTTCTTTCACCACATAAGTAGCACTTACGTCTTGGTGAACCATGACCAATGCCTTATTTAGCATTTCTTTCAATTGTTTTATTTGATTGGTCAGAGAACTCATTCGAATGGTAAGTTCTTTTATGGGATCTATAATCTTCTTACCACTCGAGGAAAAAGCCTCATTCTTATTTTTTGAATAAGAAGGCTTGGGGGTGGAGTACCAGCAAGATGGTTATTTTTTGAATAACCATTCCTTTCTTTTTAGGGCCATGAAAAACAGTGGAAGGTGGTACTCTACCCATTGGTCGAATAGGGATTTGGTCTTTTCTAGCTTGTAAATCCCTTTCAATGATCTCATCAAATTCATCATTTGAAGAATCATTATCTTCTTTATCAGCAGTGTTTTTAGATACCGTGCCTTCAAAATCATTCTTGTTTAAACTTCCAAATTCAAAGTCTAAGAAAGCAGCAACAGTTTTGAAATTACCATCCAATACTACTTTAAGTTGTTGAGGAACTTGCTGTTCAATAAAGTTATAAGCGATTTTTGTAGCACGCCCCCAAGAATTACAGATTTTCTGTAAGTCTTTAATCTCTTCATTTAATTTTTCATTTTTTAAAATGAGATCAGTATTTTCCATCGACAAAATAGAGTTAACATATTTTTGTGTCTCTAAGGTCTTTTGCACATCTTTCAACTCTTTGAGTTGAGATGATGTGCTGTTGAGTGTATCCTCAGTAGTTTTTAACTTGTTGACAAGATCTGCTTTGGCTTGCTGAACAAATTGTAAGTCACAAGTTAGTGACACCAATATATCCATTTGGATATCTATAGATGATTCAGAAAAATTTGTTACCTTTTTTAGAGTAACAAACACCCATTGTCCATTTGAGACTTGGTCTTTATTGACAGCAGTTTCAACTGAAGTGGCCATGAAGCACATGGTGGTAATCTCTTAATCATCTGATGAATCATCAGAATCAGCCCAATCTGTTTCTTCAGCTACAAAACCCTTTTCATTTGGTTCTGGAGTGGTAGAAATTTGTGCTTTAAGCTTGTAGTATTTGGACTTGAAATTTGATTCTTTATCTTTTTGTCCTGCCATAGGACGCGATCTGCATTTTTCTGATAATGCCCTTTCTTTCCATACTTAAAACAAGTATCTGGTGACTTGTCATAGCCACCAGCAGTTTTCACATTTGAACCTATCCTTCTTCATTTCCTTGCGTATATGGAACCAGCGACCAACGCAAATTCCATAAACTCATTGAGTAATGAGTTTCTCTCTTCAGCGTCAAGAGAACTAGCAAATTTGATAATGGAGTCCATTGTAGCTTCATCATCAGTTTCATGGACATCATAGTTTGGTATTTCAACCTTCTCAGATGAAACCAATGCCATAGATGTTCATGATGATGCACTAGATGATGTGACAACAGGAATAACGGCATCATTTCTCTTGGAATCTACCTCGGCTCTTTTAACCTAAGCAGCAGCTCTTTCTTCAAATTGGAACACACCAAAGAGAGATTGAAGGGTATGAGTTTTCAGGGACCCATTATTCCTTAGGATCTGCCTTATTCCCTGCCATTTATAGGGAAGAATGTCAAGAAACTCGTGATTTATTGTAACATCCTAAACTTTTTATTGTTGACTTTGACTTTGACCGTTAGTCAATCGTGAGTCTTATTGATTGAATCGTTAGTTGAATCGTGACGCTATTAGTCGATAACTTAATTAGATAATTAGGTATTAGTAATATGATGATTAAGGTGATGTTGGGTGAGTTAATAATGATTTTGATATGATCTCATAGTCGTAAGTGAATCGTTAGGTGCTCGTTTGGTCGTTAAAGCTACCGGTTAGTGGGTTATGCTTAAAATTTTTAATAAAGAAGTCAAGGGGGCATAGTTGTCAATAAATGAAAGTAGGTACAGGAATTAGGGATGGTGTTTTTTTTTTTTTTTATAACGGCAGGTATTAGGGGTGGTTTAATCCCAAATTTCCTGTCATTATGAATAATTATCTCATTTCTTCATCCTTCTAAGTCCTAGCCACCCTTGTCTAGTTTTATTCGATCAATTGGTGCAAGTGTTGAGTGATTCGTTGCGTGTCTAGGTATAATGGATGATCATTGATCATTTCTAATTCCTTTTCATCAATTTAATGGATTAACATCTGGTCCTAATGTTAGGGTTTTAATAGAAATTGTTTTGGTTAATTAGATTGTGCGATTGGGACGCGATTGGTGATTGTTGTTGGGATCTCTTGTCATGATTGTTTTCCCTACACGTATGGACATGAGATTTATGGTATTTTGTTGATTCAATAGATGGGAAATGAGTGTCATTCCTGGTCTTGATCATTGGTGATCAATTAATGTTGTTTTAATTCGTTTTCATCCTTTTCAGTAACCTAAAATGTCTTGAATTGATTTGCAAATATGTTGGAGGTTGATTGATGATTTCATAGCATCAATAGACTTTTAAAATGAAGTATTTTGGTGTTCAAAAGTCGTAGTAATGGGTTGAGGTGATTTGGGTTCGTGTGGGTTGTGGAGAAGAAGTCTTCTGTGTTTAGGTAGCCTTCACGGCCGTGAGCCCGATTCACGGGCGTGAAGCTGCTAGTGTATGGCCTTCATGGCCGTTATCTCCTTCACGTGGCGTGAAGCCAAACCCTTTGGAACGGCGTTAAAGTTCTTCACGGGCGTTATGCCCTTCTCTTACCCGCATCACGGGCGTGAACCTCCTTCACGGCCGTAAAGGAGGGCTATTTAGTTTTGTGGTTTCGTTTGATCGTTCATTGATTCTTAATGGCTTATAGGTTACTGGGAACGCTAAATAAACGTGCCATCTACGCTTACTTAAGGTTGTTCAACCTCGGAGCTAAGATAACTAACTTTTGACACGAGGGACACAACGAGAACCTAGTTTTATGTTTGAATGTTTGATAAAGCCCTTCATACACTGGTTAAGCTATGGGAACTCATTGGGAGGGATTGTGGTTGTTAATTATGCATGTTTGCCTTAGTTAACAGTAGTTAATGATGACATGCATGCTATGACATTTGTAGTAGTTGAAATGGTTTGTTGATTTGATGTTTGCTTGGCCTGTACACATAGTTCACTAGTCTTGGTAGGATTGCCATGTCACGTGCACGATAGGGGCCCTAAAAGAGGTTTGTTTGTTGATGATTGAATACTCGAGTATAATTGAGGTTTGAAAGAGGTTTGTTTGTTGATGATTGAATACTCCAGTATGTTGTGATGGTTGTGGACTGGCCATCTTGGTTTCTAGCAACTTACTCATGGATTGGTTATGCCATCCGTAATGACACCGATAGACCTCCGTAAGGATTACCCTTCAAGTCGGGTGTGGGATGCCCTTAAGGGTCGATTGACCGCCTACACACATCTTGGGTTTGTTCAAGTGATGTAATCACTTACTTTGTTGTGGCATAACCTTTGTTGTGGTTTGTGATGTTTGATACGTTTGATGAGGTTTGTTGAGGTTGCTAGGCACATATAGGGATATGACATTCCTATTGCTTATTGCCATCGTTGTTGATGTAGGTGGCTTGACATGCGTTTGATAGTTTGAAAAGACGTTTGAATTGGTGTCCGGTATATAAACCTGTGGTTATCTTACTTGGCTTTTTTTAAGCTGGCACTTGCTTGTTTAAATGTTGTGTTACCTCAGGTTTGATGATGATGGAACTAGTGTGAGACATGGGTAGAAGTTTGATGCTTGAAGACCTTTACCTTAGCGAGCCTCATTTATTTAGACATTTTCTTTATTATGTCATGAGACTACTTTCGTTTGCTAGTTGTTTGTTTGAGTATGGATTTCTTTTATTACCGTTGAGATGCAATAAGTAACACCGAAACTTCTGGTATACATTTCCGTTAGGAAATAACTTTGTTTTAATGGGACGTTTCCGCATTTATTGTTGGTTTATTTAAATTTTTTTGAAATCCAAATTTTTATAAAGTGTGGTGTTACAAGTTGGTATCAGAGCCAGGTTTAAGTGAATCATATTCTCTGAGGCATAGGATTGGACTTCAACCTTGTGGTGTTATTGTCTTAGGACGGGTTGGGTTGAGTGAGAGTGTAGGAATAGGACCTTTTATGCTTGTTGATTGTACTATATAACTCGATTATTGGTCCTTATTTCTTTCATATCTCGCTATATCCATCGCTAAATCTCTCATTTACTATTTATAGAATCATGGTGAGTACTCGAGGAAATGCTAACTGCCAGAGGGCACTGAGGCTAGTGCAGCCGCTGCTAACAGCGGTGGTTTTCGTTTCAATAATTCGGCAGCCCCACCTCCTAATATTCAGCAGTTGTTTAAGCAGATGCAAGCTATGCAGGATCGTTTGACTAGAACTGAACAGGAACTGACCAATGTTCGGGCTGAGCGGGATGCTTTGTTGGGGGATAGGCTGGCGGATTCTAGCTCTCACCGTAATAGGAGTGATGGGGAGAATTCAGTTACTCACTCCCAGACTATCAACTCCCGGTCTACTTCTGATGCTAGGACCGGAGGTAATGGTAATGGTGGTGGCGCTGGGAATGTTGGGGGTAATGGTGGTGGTGCTAGAATTGGTGGTGGTACCGGAAACAATGGCGGTAACGATGGTTACACTGGGAGGAGGTTTAACGTGAAGGACTTTTGGGCTTGTGCGACGACTAAATTCTTTGGTGACTCAACTTCTGTGGAGGGTCACCTTTGGCAGAGGGAAGTTGAGAGGGCGTTTGATATCACTGACTGTCCGGAGGGGAAGAAGGTGATGTTGGCCACGCAGTTGTTTAGGAAGAATGCAGCAGATTGGTGGGAGACTCAGACAGAAACTTTGGGTGCAGAGGTTGTGGATCATATGAGCTGGGAGGCCTTTACTGAAATGTTCAAGAAAGAGTACTTCACGGTTCGAGAAAGACAGGTTCTGGAAAGGGAGTTTTTGTCCATGAAAAAAGGGGACAAGTCAATGAAGGAGCATGTGAGATTATTTGCTGAGAAACTGAGGTTTTGTACTCGGTTATGTCCTGATGAGGTGTCAAAGGTGGGTCGCTTTGTGGAGAGTCTACCAGTGGAGTACAGGTCACTAGTGAGGATGCAGACTACACTGAAAGCTGCATTTGATACAGCTTTGTCTATGGAGGACAATATGAAGCCTCAGGAAAAGAAAGATGGTTATTCGAGCTTTAAGAGAAAGAATGAGGGGTTTTCAAGTTCCAACAAGAAGTTTAAGGGTGGTTCCTCCAAATGGAAAGATGATAAGAAAACAGGGCGATGGTGTGAGGAGTGCAAGAATCGCCATAGTTGGCCGTGTTCTACTGCTACTGTGTGCTGTAACAAGTGCAATAAGGTTGGGCATGCGATGAGGGATTGTAAAGATGTGTTTCATTGTTTCCAGTGTGGTTCTCCAGACAACAGGATTGCTGATTGTCTTCAGGCTAAAGCTGGGGAAAAGAAGAAGATTGAAGTACCTAAGGCACGTACCCGTGCTTTTCAAATGACTACGGAGGAGGCTAAGGATAGCAATGAGGTGGTTAGTGACACTTTTCTTATAAACTCTAAATTGGCTACTGTTTTGTTTGATTCGGGTGCTAGTAAATCATTTGCATCTCTCCTATTTGCTTCTCAACTTGGTATTCCTGCTAGTCGCTTAGCTCATGCTTTAGAGGTTGAAACAGTTGACGGTCATATGTCTAAAGTTCGTGAGTCGTAACGTGATTGTTCTATTGAGATTGAGGGCAGGACTTTCCCGACACAATTGTTGCCTATTTCGTTGGCTGGGTTTGATGTAGTCATTGGTATGGATTGGTTGGGAAAGAATGATGCCGCCATTCTCTGTGCTAAAAAGATTGTTCGTATCATTACTCCTGAGGGGGAGGTGGTCTCTGTGTATGGTGATAAAAGGCCTGGGGGTCTTAAAATCATTAATTTGATGAAGGCTCACAAATGTATTCGTCAGAAGAGCACTCATTTTCTTGCTTATGTGATTGATGCACGTATGGCTAAACCTTCTATTTCCGATGTTGATATCGTTTCTGAATTCGCTGATGTGTTCCCTGATCATCTACCTGGTCTTCCTCCTGATCATGAGGTTGAATTCCAGATTGATCTTGTGCCTGGTGCAACCCCTGTTGCCAAGGCACCGTATCGGTTGGCTCCTACTGAGATGAAGGAATTAATGTCTCAGTGACAAGAGTTGTTGGATAAAGGTTTCATTCGTCCGAGTTCCTCGCCTTGGGGAGCTCCTATTCTCTTTGTAAAGAAGAAGGATGGTTCGATGAGAATGTGTATTGATTACCGAGAGCTGAATAAGCGAACGGTAAAGAATAAGTATCCTCTTTCGTGAATAGATGATTTGTTTGATCAGTTACAGGGTGCTTCCTACTTTTCTAAGATTGATCTGCGTTCGGGTTATCATCAGCTGAAAGTGAAAGAGGAAAGTGTGGCTAAGACCGCTTTCCATACTCGTTATGGGCATTATGAGTTCCTTGTGATGCCTTTCGGTTTGACTAATGCCCCGGCTGCTTTTATGGACTTGATGAATCGAGTATGTCGGTCTTTCCTTGATCATTTTGTGATTGTGTTCATAGATGATATTCTCATTTATTCCAAGTCCGAGGAGGAGCATCGTATTCATCTGCGTGCCGTGTTGGAAGTTCTTAGGGAGAAGAAGCTTTATGCTAAATTCTCCAAATGTGAATTCTGGCTTTGAGAGGTCCATTTTCTCGGACAAGTGATTTCTAAGGATGGTATTAAAGTTGATCCTTCGAAGATTGAAGCAGTGATGAAGTGGGAGTCGCCTAAGTCTCCTACTGAAATTAAGAGTTTCTTGGGTTTAGCTGGTTATTACAGGAGGTTCATTCATGATTTCTCCAAAATAGCTAAGCCAATGACAGAATTGACTAAGAAAGGGGTGAAATATTTGTGGACTGATGCTCAGGAGCAAGCTTTTCAGACACTGAAGAAGAAGTTGTGCGAGGCTCCTACTTTGTCCTTGCCCGAAGGCACGGATGATATGGTTGTTTATAGTGACGCCTCGATTTCTGGGTTGGGTTGTGTGTTGATGCAACGGGATAAAGTGATTGCTTATGCTTCTCGCCAGTTGAAACCTCACGAGAAGAACTATCCTACCCATGACTTGGAGTTAGCAGCTGTGGTTTTTGCTCTCAAGTTGTGGAGACACTATCTTTATGGCACTAAATGCACTCTTTTCACTGATCATAAGAGTTTGCAGTATGTGTTTAGTCAGAGAGAGATGAATGTTAGCCAGAGGAGATGGATGGAGTTATTGAAGGATTATGATTGTGAAATAAAGTATCATCCGGGTAAAGCTAATATGGTAGCGGATGCGCTGAGTCACAAGGTGCAAGGTGCTTCTTACAAAGTGTTTTCTATGGTTGTACAGGCGGAATCGAAGTTACTCAATCGGATTAAGACAGATCAAGTTGAGGCTTTTTTACCCGCAAACTTTCAGGAGGAAGTAGTCGGGAAGAAGCGGGAACGGTTAGAGGTGAATAGTCGAGGTTATCAGACATATAAGGGTAGGAAGTGGGTGCCTTTGTTTGGAGGAAATTGAGAGTTAATACTCGAGGAAGCCATAGATCTAGATATTCTGTTCATCCAGGTTCTACTAAGATGTTTCATGATCTTAAACCTTTGTATTGGTGGCCTAATATGAAGGTTGATATCGCTAGTTTTGTTCAAAGGTGTACGACGTGTGCTCAGGTCAAGGCAGAACATCAGAAACCGTATGGAAAGCTTCAGCAGCTGGATATTCCAGAGTGGAAGTGGGATCATATTACTATGGATTTTGTGACCAAGTTGCCTAAGACGAAGAAGGGTCATGATATGATTTGGGTCATTGTAGACAGGACCAAGAGTGCTCATTTCTTGGTGACCCGCGAGAACGCCCCGTTGGATAAGTTAGCCGAGTTGTATATCGATGAGATAGTTTCGAAGCATGGGGTACCTATGTTAATCATTTCAGATAGAGACGGTCGGTTTGTTTCTAACTTTTGGAAGAGTTTACAGCGAGAGTTGGGAACACGAGTTCATTTGAGCACTGCTTTCCATCCACAGACTGACGGGCAGAGTGAGAGAACTATTTAGACACTCGAGGACATGTTGCGTGCATGTGTGTTAGAGTATGGTGGTCCGTGGGATTCTCATTTACCATTGGTTGAATTCGCATATAATAACAGTTATCATGCAAGTATTGGCATGCCTCCTTTTGAGATGTTATACGGGCGTAAGTGTCGGACACCTAGTTGTTGGTTAGAGGCAGATGAAAAACAGTTTGTCGGGCCAGAAATTGTGCAGATAATAGCTGATAAGGTGACTGTTGCTAGAGATGCGTTGAGGGCTGCTAGGGATCGCCAAAAGGCATATGCAGATAAGAGAAGACGACCGGTGACTTTCGAAGAGGGCGAGATGGGTATGTTGAAAGTATCGCCTTGGAAGGGTGTTCTTCGGTTTGGGAAGCATGGGAAATTGAGTCCTCGTTTCATTGGTCCTTTTAAAATATTGAAAAGGGTCAATGAGCAAGCGTACCAGTTAGAGTTTCCTTCGGAATTGGAAGGTATCCACAATACTTTTCATGTTTGTTATTTGAGGAAATGTTTGGCGGATGAGGTTAGTGTGATACCTTTAGATGACGTGAGTATTGATCCAACCAAGAAGATGATAAATGAACCGATTACTATTCTTGACCGGAAGAAGAAGAAGCTTCGTAAGAAACAAATTAATTTGGTGTTGGTGAAATGGAAACATAACCGAGGAGAGAGTATGACTTGGGAGACCGAGTCCGTGATGAAGGATCGTTACCCGCACCTCTTCGCTGCTGATCCGATTCTGGGAGGTAATTGTAACATCCTAAACTTTTTATTGTTGACTTTGACTTTGACCGTTAGTCAATTGTGAGTCTTATTTCTTGAATCGTAACGCCGTTAGTCAATAATCTAATTAGATGATTACGTATTATTAATATGATGATTAATGTGATGTTGGGTGAATTAATAATGATCTTAATATGATTTTATAGTCGTAGGTGAACCGTTAGGTACTCGTTTGGTCGTTAGAGCGCGAGTTATGCTTAAGTTGTTAAATAGGGATGTTAAGGGGGCTATATTGTCATTAAGAAAAGATTGGGTATAATGGATGATCATTGATCATTTCTAATCCCTTTTCCATCATTTTAATGGATTAACATCTGGTCATAATGTTAGGGTTTTGATAGAAATCGTTTAGTTAATTAGATTGTGCAATTGGGACGCGATTGGTGATCGTTGTGGTGATCTCTTGTTATAATTGTATTCCCTACAGGTATGGACATAAGATTTGTGATATTTTGTTGATTTAATAGATAGGAAATGAGTTTCATTCCTAGTCTTGATCATATGGGATCATTCGTTAGCATTTTGATTCGTTTTCGTAGTTTTCAGTTGATTCAATTGATCATTGTTATGAGTAATTCATTCATGGATCAATTGATGGTTTCAAGCTATCAATTGTGCCTAAATATATTGTATTTTGGTGTACAAAGGTTGGATTTGAGGTTTGGGGTCGAATGGTATTGAAAAGGTTGAATTTTTGCAAGCAATTTTCGAAGTTGTGCTGTCAGGTCAACCAACGCGACGCATTGTTTGGATGCGACGCATCCTTGTTCCAGTAAAATTCAGTGCGTCCAGTGATGCAACGCATTGGGTGCAGTGTTGGTGGGTTCGTCCTGTTTCGTTCGTTTAGCGTCCTTTTAGGCTATATTAAGTTGGTACAAGTTATGGGAGTGACCTGAGCTTAATAAAAAGTGTAATTAGAGTCTAATATTGATAATTTTATGGCTATAGGTCGTCAAGAACTTGTAGCCTAAAGGTCGGTAGAGACTTTGGTGAGTTGTTGTGCATCTTGCAAGGTAAGATAGCTACCTTTTGACATGAGGGACACAACGAGAACTTAGTTTTATATTTGCACGTTTGATAAAGCCCTTCATACGCTGGTTAAGCTATGGGAACTCATGGGAGGGATTGTGATTGTTAATTATGCATGTTTGCCTAAGTTAATAGTAGTTAATGATGATATGCATGTTATGACGTTTGTAGTAGTTGTAATGGTTTGTTGATTTGATATTTGCTTGGCTTGTACACATAGTTCACTAGACTTGGTAGAATGCCATGTCACGTGCACGATAGGGGCCCTAAAAAAGGTTTGTTTCTTGATGTTTGAATACTCGAGTATAATTGAGGTTTGAAAGTGTTGAGCTCAACCCATGCTAGCCGCGGGCTAGTGTGCTGGGTTTGTTG
>JAOEHQ010046835.1:0-22162 GCA_025447715.1 Asclepias incarnata
TAGAGGTAAGGTCTGCCTACATCTTAACCTCCCCCATACACCGTCGAGGTATTGGGGCTCAAAACCCGCGGAAGGCGACACTGAGCAGTTAAGAATTAATAACCTATTACATGTATTAAAAAATAGTACTTTATATATTAAAAACCAACCCCCAACCTTTAGGCCTGTCATTAACAAAACTCTTTTCAATATTCATTTATAACCCTTGGAAGTAGTCAATAAAGCATTTTTGAATTGTTGAGATCAAACCTAAAATTACTAAAAGCCTTTTTTTTCAAAAATGGAATTAATATGTTAGTAACAGTACAGACATACCTTTAGTGCCAATTCCATGCAGCTCGAGGAAAGATCCACCATCAGTTCTTTGATTCTGATAAGTATACTGAAATCAAAATGAATCTTTTGACTTTTAAATTTCTTGATTTCCTCATCTTTTGTTCGGTCTAGTGTATCAAGTTCTTCTTTGATCTGCATGTGAAAATTGCTTATTCGTTAGCGAAGGAAAAGGAAAATGGTTTGATGACGATCAACGTAGATGTTACCTTATTGAAGTAATTCTCAATTCTGTCAATAACTTGGTTCACTGGAGGCTCTACCACCCAATTTTGCAAAGTAGTGGCAATTGCATCTAGCTTCGAGTATAATGCCGCGGCCATTCTCAATCCTTCCAACTTTTTGCTAGGAAAATCTTCAAACCTTGCGAGAACCTACTAGTTTCAAGTGTTGAAGATATCATATTAACTATAGATATATACAATTTTAACCAATGTCCAAATTAACCAGCTAGAGAAGGCTATTTCAACCCAATTACTTCAAAATGAGTATATGGTCAGTAGGTTGAAAATTATGCAAAGTGTACATTAAATTTAAATCATTTCATTCAAAGTTTCAGATCAACTGACTCGACCCATTACTATTTACTACCACACCTCTATAATTCATCAAGTGTCACCCGTACACTATTTCAAACATTGAATAAATTAGGTAAAAATTAGTAAGATGGTAGACCTGTGTTTCATCGGTTAGTTTCTCAAGATGAGATTCCACATATTTGTGGAACTTGATCAGCTCATCCATGTCTGTTGTTTGGAAAGATACCAGAGCCGCTTTCACCTCCTTGATGGAATCAGAATAATTTTTAACATCTTCTTCAATTTGCTGAAAGTATGATGACCTGGAAACAAAAAACTTAAAGATACAAAAAAACAGAAGTTTATAAATACATGTAAGGGTGGTGCCAATGGATGAAATCGGTTGGCTCATCATTGGCACGTCATTGCCTCTTCCATATTGATGCCATTAGCACCAACTCATCAATTGGTGCATCGGTTTGCCTCTTCGGTGTACCGATAAGTTAGTCATGAAGTAGGGGTCCTACGTTTGATTTTTTATTTTTTTCTTTATTTATGTGTGTGGATGTGTGTGTATAAATTAATAAAAAATTAAATGATGAAGGAAGTGATGATGTCCATTGGCAGTGATGTGCCAGTGTGTCAGTAGAGATGTGCTGAGGTGACAATAACTGATGAGGTTAGTTATGAGGCTACTGATGAGCCCCATTGGGAGCCCTCTAATACTCTCAAATTGGTTCACCTTTTTGTCATCTCTGCTAATGCATCGGCCATTCCCTTCTTTTCGTCACCACCAGAAGCGACCCCAACTTTGCTGGGTTTCTTTTGTAATGATCTAGTCTTTGTACCCGATCCTTCAACCTTTGCTTTGAGTTGACGGTACAGACATCCCATCTGAGACGATCTCTTTAATTTACTAACTGATTTACGTAATAACTTGCCGCCACCACCAATAGCAGGGGGTGGTGGTGGAGCACCTCCTTTGCCCTGTGGCACTGGTGGTAGTGCTGCAGGGTCCGACCCATCTGATGACGCTAAAGATGGGGGCGGTGATGGTGGAAGCCTTCCAGGTGCCCCAGGAGGCGGTGGAGGTGGAGGTGGTGCCCCTATTGCCAGAGGCATGCCATTGCCAGGTGCCATAGGTGGTGGCGGTGTTGCTATGCTAGTTGTGCTCAATGGGGGTGGCGGAGGTGGTACAGGTGGTGTCGGTGGTGCAAGTGACAGTGATGTTGTATTACTTGTGATCATTGAGGGTGGCGGCGGCGGCGGCGGTGGTGGAGGTGATAGTGAAGTTGTACTACTTATGTTCATTGAGGTTGGTGGTGGTGGAGGTGGAGATGGCACTGATGTTGCTATATCACTTTCTTCCACCGAGGGAAATGGAGGAGGTGGAGGTGGTGGCGGAGGTGGAGGAGGAGGAAGAACTCCTAGTGTTGTGGGGGACGATGCTTCTTCATGGTTTGTGCTAATCTTAGGCGAATGTATATCTTCTGACAGTAAAACTCGTGGGGAAATCTCCGGCTCCTCACAATGCTGTGATGGTAGTGATTGACTTGCTTCTGCAACCAATAATTGCGGTGACTGGGACACGATCGATGCTGAAATGGACGGCCTTTCAGATGATGATGATGGTGACCTTGAAGTCGGAATCAACTGTACATTCTCTGAATCTACAATTGATTTTAAAGATGATGATGGTATCGATATTTCCATTTGCACTCTTACATTGCCATCAGAATTCTCATATTTATTCACCCTTTCATCGTCATCTTCAACTACTTCAGAGTCCTTTGCTTCTTCCTTGTTATTCGACTGATCAACAGATTTTATAACTTTATTTGCTTCATCTAAGTCCATCTAGAATGACAAAACATTTAAAAAATGACATTTAGTTTTTCAACAATTTGAACATGAGAGGTAAGAATAGAGGTGACAGCATAGGGTCGAGTAACAAGTCAACGGTTTTTTGGTCTGGGATGAGCTGGGTTGACACGGAACACTTTTTATCCAAATATCGTAAATTGTATAGATTATTAGTTTGCCAAAAATGAGAACTAACATTAATCTTCTCTTTTAATTAAATGATGTAGAAGGTTTTTATGCATTGAAAAATTGCACTTTGGACATTTCGACCCATCTGACCCATTTCCTTTTAAGCTAATATTTTTATTGGACGCATCCCTTTTAATTTATGATTTTTATTTTTTTTTTACCCATAAAAGGTAAAATATTACCACTCGACCCATTTATAAGTAAATGGGTCAAACAACTACATCTATGTAAGATAATAGATGGAAAGATGCAACTTTTGAGCATGCCTTAGCAGATTTGTTATTTGTAAACTCCTGGAGACCTGAAGTTGAGGTTGTTGGTGAAGATGATAATCTTGCTTTGTCTGAAGATGGCCTTGTAGAAGACTTCCCACATGGGCTAGAAGGTGATTTTACATCTTCCTTCATATTAGATGTCCTCTCTCGTGCAACCTTAATTATGTCGTCCAGCAAAGCCAGAGCTATAGCAATTCCCATGCCACAGAGAACCATATTACATGAGGATTAAACTGGAACATATACAAAATTACTGGCTAACTATTTTAATACAAAACATAAACTTACCATGTTTTTCTAAATCACCATTATCTTCATCATTTGTTCCAGATTTGACCATCCATTCATCACTATGCATCCAATGCTTTCCAAGAGACTTGATAGACTCACAAAGCTCATGGATTGCCTATTTACATAATTTGTTGATTACTATGCACCGAATAAGGCACGAAATAGACAAAAATAAAATAAAATATATGAACTCCATTAAAATCCATCATTATATTTTAAATATTAGCAAACCTTATTCATAGGTCCTTCTGAATCTGATAACGAAATACAATGCACGACATCAGGTTCAGGATGTAACTTATGAAGTTCTTTCACCGTATCTTTCACCAACTACAGATAAGCCATTAAATAAGTGGGATTAACATTTTCCTACACTTTCTACAAACAATCTCGGACCACAAAAAACTACTTATGCTTAATCAATCGCATTGTAATCATAAAAATATACCTCTAAAATGGCTGAAGAATTGACACAAGGAGGCAAATCAACAAACTCTCTAAGGCTCATGATCTTCTTTCGAAGCTCAGTCATTTTGACCGAGTTGGTGTGAGTTACCCGAGGTGACTTCTGCACCACCACATTGTTGGATTCTTGACCCTGTTTCGATGATTCAGGCCTTTTACTACTCCCCGAAAGGTTTTTACCTGTCCCTGAAAGGTTTTTACTTGTCCTTGAAAGGTTTTTACTTGTCCCCAGATTCCTCTTACTCAACCCCGAGGTACTTTTTCCTTTCTTAAACCAACAAGAAGTAAATATCACTATCACTATCACTATCCATTTGAGTTTTTCATCAAACACAATATTATGCATTATATATATCTATACTATAAATCAACATTTCATCAAAACACCTTATATGCATTATATATACTACAAAAAATATATATTCTCGAAAGGAAACATTACCCGAAATCGAGAAGGCTTCTTTCGGAAAAGACATCCAAAGCATGCCATCCCAAACGGCTTAGACGAATCCTTATGCCGTATTTGCAACAAGAATTTGTGTCAAAGCATTGGTTATAGTAGTAATTAGGGTTAACAAGAACCCTAATTATTGAAAAAATTGAACAAATTAATAATAATGCAAGAAAAAAAGAACAACCCAATAACAGAAATTAAAGAAAGATTTAAAATTGATAATTATTCAAGTAATAATCATGCAACCCATTTTCTGGACTCTCTCTTCGTTAAATCGAAAGAGTCCAGAAAAATGGAAATACTTTTATGTAATTTTTGTGGAATTTTTTTATAAAATATATATATTAAAATTAAAATAAATAATGTAAAAAAGAAATGGCCTGTTATGTTTTGTGCATAAAGTTCGCGCGCTTTATGTTCTTGAGTTCCAAAATCCAACCACCTTTAACACAAAACAAATGATGTTTTGTTTATAATATAGTCAGGTATAGTCCCTCAACTAAGTCTACATTTACAGAAATTGTCCCTAATATTTTGTATTTTTGGCTTTATTTATATATATAAAAAAAAGAGTTAACGACATAAATGGTCCCTGTGGTTTGTCAAAAAAATCACGTTTCGTCCCCGTGGTTCAAAAACCTCACTGGTAGTCCTTTATAAGAGGATAAGGTTCATGTTTGGTCCGATGGACTGACGGCCGTTATCTTCCATCCGTTAAAACCCTCACATGCCTCCCACGTGAGGGTATTTTGGTACCTTACCCTCTCCCTTTATCTCTGTAGTCTCTTTCTTCCCTTTCTTATATACATACAAACATTATATATCTCTCATTTGCATCAAAGATTAACCTCATTCCTATAAAAAAAAAAAAACGATCCAACTACACCCTTCGTCTCTAATAATATAAATACCCTAACAACAATGGTTTGTCCGATTTATGGTATTCGTGCACGTGGTGAAGACCACTTATGGGACCTCGATAAAATTTATGGTGAGTTAAATTTCATTTTAGGGGTTTATTCTAGGGTTTTTTTGTTTAATCGGTTTAAAGTCTGATTTTTTATGTGTTATGTGTGCAATGTAGATTGTTATGCTGGGTTATTCTCGATGATGGTTCACCATGGAGGTTTTTTCACAGAATAGCCAGGGATGACATATGAAAGGGGTAAGATTGACCATGTTGACTGTATTAATATTGATGAATTTTCTGTTCATGAATTGGACTCCATTATGGAGGATTTAGGTTACACTGGAGGACAGATTATGTTCTATCACTTTTTAAAACCATGGTTTTCATCCCTAGTTAGTGATCAAGATGTTAGTCGTCAAACAATGTTCAAAATGACCGACAATCGAACCTGCCATGGTTTAAGGTGCAAAATCATCAAAATGTAAAAGCAAGCTAAAGTAATTCCATAATGTGACACAACCATCAACATATTTATTACAAAATAACATAAATATACATTATACATACAATGATACAAATAATTATTCCCAAACACAAAAGTTACTTGTATAATCATTGTATATAACAAAGAGACCCCCCCTCCCCCCCTCTCTTTCTCTCTTCTCTCGATGTGTGAATGTATTATACACTGAGTCGTAACTATTAAGCGAAAGCACAACACAAACTAGCTACTCCATAACATCAATCGTCTTTGTGGCTGTAGGATGATTGTGAATTCTCCTGTATGTAAACCTTTGATGACCATATTACAGTCCTGTTCACTTTGGATTGGTTTTCTTAAGTGGACCGGAAATGCCCGTTTTGTTAACTGGCTTTTTAGCAGAGGCAGAACCACCACTTGCTGCAGTTCTTTCAGCAATTCTCCTTTGACGTTCTGCCGCCAATTCTTCCACCCTCTTTCGAATCTCGTCTTCCTGTTTCAGTATAACACAATCTATAAATGCCTAGAAAGACTAGAATCCAGAAAGAAAAAAAAACTTTCATAGCAACACAACCATATATGTTTTTGCCTGTTGACTTTGAAAAGACAAGTAAAAAGGCAGAAAAAATGCATAAAAAGTGATGTTTCTATAACAAGAAAGGATATACTTTTCTTTGCGACTCTAAAAGGCCTATAAAAAAAATCAAGATCCTAGTCAAAGAAGCAAAAATATACTGTACATGAAAAATAACATTTCCAATGCACGAAAACTATGTAGTTTTCGCTATTTGACATTGAAAGTCAAACTTGCATTTGACAAAGTTAAAACTGTTACACTTTATCTTCGATTATTTTAATAATGATTATTATGAATATCCAATACTTAATTTACCTTATGATATAATTGTTGGTTTAATCTTCAAGGCTAAATATGTTTAAACTAACTTTAAAATTAAAAAGCACTCAGTTTGACATTTAAAATCAAAGTCTTCCATACCTGTTCCCTTTTGCTCTTGTGAACGACTGGCCGACTCACAAATGGTAACCTCTTGTCAGTCGGAAGAGATCTTGACAAAGGTCGAGCTTTTGCCACTTTCTTCATTTTAGGTTTGACCGGAGACTCCTCGGCTTGCTCTTTTGTCTCAACAGGAGCCGGCTTGGGTTCAGACTTTGTGAACTGAACCTCGGCTCCATAATCCATTTCTGGGGTCCATGAGGACCTAACTGGTGGCTCAACCCCAGAATCACGTGGGACCATCAAATAGAGGTCATCTGGCTCATAGAAGCCGGTTTTTGTCCCCTGAGTAGACTCATTAGCATCGGGTTTATTCACACTCTCGATCATGCTAACATCCGTTGACCGCCATTCAGACTCATATGGAACCATTGATTGTGGTTGTACCATGAAAGAATCATCGACAGGTACAGCCTTTTTGTTTATTTCAGATGAAAAAACGTCACCTTTCATTGTAACATAGTCATCAGTGAATGTTGATTTTGAAGTTTGACTTTCGGAATTCTTGACCACAAACCAATCTTCTTCCCTTTTGTTCCTAATCATAGAAGATTCCGATCCAAGATCCCGAGAGCCTGTCATTATATCCGTTCCTTCTCCATATCTTTGTGAAATTACCATATCAGTGTCCGAATAATCCCTTCCTTTCATCCTAAAAGTCTCACCATTTTCAAAATCTTGAGAGTTGACATTTCTTGATTCATAGCCTCCGTTTCTGTCAGGAACCACAAATGAGTCATTAGTCCTCGTTTTTGGTTGATTTTTCACAAAGTTCTCTGACCCCATGTCCATAGCATCATTTCTGATTGTGAAATGATCATCTTGAACATCTTCTTTCAAGAGTAGATTTTGAAATGCATCCCAATTTTCATTTCGTTTTCCAGATTCGTCGCCCAAATCCGCATCTTTTTTCTTCTTTTCATGTGATTTCGAAGATTTGCTATGATGTTTCACCAAAGACTCAAGAACACCATCAACTTCATCTTCAGCAGAGTCATCACTTCCTCCATCAGAATTCTTTCGATTAGAAGTAATATAATTAATGTTGCGTATCACAACTGTCTTCGAAGACTTCTTTTTGTTCTTTCTAGTTGACTTTTCGTGCTTTGAGACTGTACCCGTTTCACTAACAGAATCAGACTCATTATCGTCATTGCTATCATCATCATCTTCTTCATCTGAGGATTCAGGTAATGGAGATTTTGACTTCTTTTTTGATGATGATCTATGGTGGCGGCCATGACTAGAATCATCAGGATTTGCAGGCCAACTCATATGGGCTGGATAATACGGGGCCATACCGGGGTACGGATAAGGGTAACGTTGTCCTTGTGGGCCCGGAAAGTTGTACATATAGGGAGGCATCTGGTTTGGCCATGGCATCTGCATCGGTACATTTGAAGGAGTAGACGGTAACTGATCCGTGTTATCTGCAGCAACAATTTCTATAAGAACCTTGAGTGTGGTCAAACAAGTTATTCAAGTTTATTGCAATGTATTGCTTGACTACCAAAAGATAAAACATGCATCTTCTATTCAAATAAAAAAGATACTATACGATGATTGTCCACACAGCACATGGACCTGTCTCCTAGTAAAATGGGTCAGTCAAGTCAAAACGGGGCTGGATCAAAACTTATATGTTTTAGATTGGGTCAGGGTGTTTCTTTGTTAATAATAATAAAATTAAAAAAAAATAGCCTGATTTGGACACTTAAGGTGGATACAAGAATTTGAGTATGCCATTGGTACTTTCGTACCTTTAAGACTGATCTATTATAGCTAAAATTTTAATGTTTGACCCTGTTGGTAATGAAATATATATACCAATCTGAAACTTTTTAAGATTGCCCTCTCCCATCTTATTTAACTTCACATGTTCATTGGATCCATTAATAACTGACCAAATGGGTCTCTTGGGTGATGACATGAAAGCATATAATCACTTACTTTTGTCTCCTTCTGCATCATTGAAATCGTTGTTTAGTGTTGAAGCATTACTTTCGGTTGCAATTAATAATCCACCAGTACCAGAGTAAGCTAGTTCTGAAGGGGGGTATGCTGCCATTGCTGCTAATTCATCCATCCATAGACCATCATTGTGCTTCTTATTGCATAAATCTTTGAATTCTATGCATGCTTCCCTATATTAAATAGAAAAATCTTATTTGGATAACTGAACATGGAGTTTAAAGATTATAATTCCATCAAATTCCAAAGAACTCGATGATTGGACCCAGAAATGTGAGAATATGGAGATCAAAGTTAAACTTGTGAACCCCTATTGTGTACCTTAAACGTGAGGCTCCAAAAGCATCGGCAAACATTATCAGATCATTCATGTTTTCGGTTTCAAATCCAGCTACAAGTGCACGGGCATAAGCCATTGCTTGTTCTTTCCGGAGCATTGCTTTTCGAGTTTCCAATAACCGTTGAAGTTGAATTCTGGTCAAATACAATTAACTAAAGTCAACCTTTGTTTTATTGATACAACAAAATCTTGATAATATTACACACAAGTAAGCTCAATTTACTTGGAATTTTCTTCTTGTACATTATCACCAGCTTCTCCAGCTTTGGTCTAGAAAGAAAGATATAAATTAGAAACGTGAATTAAAATCCCCCTGTCTCAATAACACGAGTATAGTTGACTTTTAATGGCAAAAAAGTCAACTTCAGGATATTAAAAGTGAAAACTGTGTGTAAGCTATGTGAAGTACCTTGGATGGATCTGCTGACTTCTTCGTGCTTCCGTCAGATGATAAACTTCCTGCTAACAAGTCAAAAACAAGTTGAAGATACAGATAAACTTAAAAAATAACATATCACAAATAGTTTCTGGCTTTGACTTATTGACTATCAAGTAATACCTTCACCAGCTGGTTCTTCACCTTCATTACTTTGAACAGAATTCTCGATCTGTAAAATTTCTCGTTCTAATCTTATAAATCTCTCAAGAACTTCAGGTGAGTTTATGAAGCGCACAAGCCTGCAAAAATCATTCAATGTGTTCAAAGTTCAAGTACCCGAACTAGTTGGTGATAAAATGACCTATTTACCGTTGTCATCATTATGACTTATTGCCAAGATACATTTAAGCTGTCATGACTTGTAGGGATTTTAGATATAAGTAATCGAAGATGTGTAAATTAAATATTGTGGCAGATAAATTTTATTTATGAAAAAAATCTAGCAAGCTTGTAAGTAGAAAAGGAATCTAGCAACCTTTGCTTTCCAATTGGGCAAGCAATGAAAAAAGCTTTAATCAATAAAGAATGCCATGTTATCAAAAGCACACCACCGGGGATCATGGACCGCTCATTACTTATTTATTTACACCCAAGCCATGGAAATTTTATACATATTCCATATATCATATTGGTATAGAGGGGCCACAGTTCACCAGCGTTCCCCTGCATTTTGCAAAGAGGTTGTTTCTGTGACATGGACCCCTTTACACAGTAAAGCATCCCTCATTAACTAGGTTGAGCGGCGCTCATGGGACCGTTCGTAACGTAAAGAACTTTTTCCCCCAAAAGAAATGTTATAATCAAATAGCAAATTTTGCTTTAAACAATGTCTGTTGAGACTTAACTCTTAAGGACTAAATGTTTATTTTATTAACTAAAGAGAATGTGACATGTTATCCATATACATCAAATCAGTATAAAAAGTTCTATGGCTCAAACCTTGACAGATAAAATGGAACCCAAACTGAAAAGCAAGTCATACCTTTGGAATGTGGATTTGGTGAACCAGAAAACACCAGTGTTGGGTGGACGAAGAGTGATCAAATAACCGCCTTTTGAAATCTGATCTTTAAAGAATTTTAAATGAGATATGAATGGTTCTACCAATCCAGATGCTAATTTCTCTTTGTTGCTTCCAGAGAAGAGCAAAAGATCACATCTTCAAAATGTCCCAACAAAAAAAAAAACAAACATAATTAGCATAATCAGAATCATACTCAAGAATCTTCATAAACACATATGACCAAATCTTTAAACATTTCAAAGATCTTCAATATATGAATCATCCATTTTATTGTACATTTTTGTCACTGAAAAATAACTGTTTTTAGTGTTCTTTTTGCATTTTCAAACTTGGGTATCTTAAAAATAACTCAAGACTTGTTGATTACTCAAGAATCATACAAAAAGTAAGTTAAATCAAATCAACACTAAAATGACCAAAAGATTCAAACTTTAAGCATTTAACATGAAAGGATAAGAAACCAAGTTTAGCAAATTGAAATCATACCACCAAAAAGTTAAATCTTGAAACAGTTTTAACACAAACAAATAAGACCCAAATCAACAATGTTGAAATCACCCAAAACAGACTATAATATGTCAATTTCACAAATATTTGATGCACACACACACTCAATTCCAAACAACCAAAAGGCCAAAACTTTTTATGAAACTCAACAAGAACATAAAAACTCAACTCATAATAACTGAAATCCAACCAAAAGATCAAAACTTTTGAGGATTTTCAACAAGAACAGACAAAACCCAACTCATAATAACTAAATCCAACCAAAAGATCCAAACTTTTTACCAATTACATCAAGAAAAAACAAAACCCGACTCATTACAACTTCATTTAAACTAAATTTACACAAACATAAAAAGATCAAAAGTTTGTAACAATTACGTCAACAACAAACAAAAACTCAACTTAATTCAAACTAAAATCAATACACAAAAACATAAAAAAAGATGAAGAAAGGTTGTACCTTGTTCTAGTTGGTGTAAGTTGAAACAGAGCATATTCAAGATGTGTAAGAGGATCCATAGTGCAAAAAAAGTAAAAAATTCACACACAAAAAGTTGTGAAAGAATGGTGTGGAAATTAAGGAGAATGAGTGTTTGAGTTGATGTTATGGAACATGGGGATCATGCATAGATAGACAGATCTGCAAGATAGCAGAGTGTTTTTTTAGAGAGAAGCCAGCAGGAAATGATGAGGTATTGCACATGCAATTTGAGATAGAGAAAGGAAAGAGAGCGAGTTGTGATATTGAAGATTTTATCAAATGTAATTGTAGGGTCACAACGCAACCACAATGTCCATATCCCCACCTCTCTTCCTCTCTTTCATGTTGTCGACGAATGAAGATTCTCATGTTGTTTTAGTAAAATAACCTTTTTAAATCTACGTAATTTAACTCAAATATTTCGATCATTTCTGAATCCTTTTTCTCTAGCCGGTGTTTAAAATGTTACAGTATATGGTAAAATTCAAACTTAAAATCTCTTATAAAAATATCAATGACGGTTTTTTAAGATTCTAACTTGAAATCTTTTATGAGAATATCAATATGCCTAACCACAATATCATTTTAGCCGCAGATTTTATCCGGGAATGAAAATGCATCAACTTAGTTTTTTATTACTACAATAAAATGTGGAATTAAAATAATGTTGTAGGTTCTTTTGGTTCACAAGCACATTGTTTCAGGATAAATTGTACCGTTGGATGCATAAATAATGAGTTAATCAATTAGCTAGTTTAATTATTGTAGTGGGAGTATTATAATAGAGTGGAGTTAAGTGCAATATTAAATGGATCCATACATGCTTGATGATGTATGTTTCCACTCTATATGTATGGTCCGCATATGCAATGTAGGGTTAACTTATTTGGTAAAAGATCTTGTTTTTGGAGGTTTTAAGGATCAATTTTTGACACAGATATAATTTAGAATTATTTGAAAGTAATATAGGTGTTGTAAAAAATTTATTATTAAAAAAAATTAGTATGTAGGTGACGGTGACGGCGACGGCAACAGGTGATGGTGGTGGCGGTGACGGGTGATGGTGGTGGCGACGACGGTGGTGACAGTGGTGTGATTATTAATGTAAAAGTAATCGATGTAAAAGGGGGTAGTGTAGTTATTTTAAGGGTTGAAGGATCTATGTTGTAAAATATTTCATCAAGGGTATTATAGTTATATTAGGTGTAGATGTTTAAATTAGTGAATAAAGTTGAGGGGTAAATTCGTCAGATCTAGAGGTCTTTTTGAAAAAATGAAGGGAAGATTGCTCCTTTATTAAGGAGTATAGATAATTAGATATACATATAAATAGAATGTTTTTTCAAAAAAGAATGTCATTGGTTATATGAGTTTTAAAACAGTTATCACTTCTTTTAAATATATACTGAAAGTGTGCACACAATACACAATAGCCGGATATATTTCAAGTTGTTCAAGGATTATACGCGGCCAATGGCTGGGGTGATGACATTCGGCTTCGTTGAGCACTGATTTTGTATGGTAGTTCATGGTAATTATGTAAGATAAAAAGGTATAATGATATTAGTATGTTGACTTTCAAATTTATAATACTTAATTGAATATTTGTTTTAATTAATTTGAATTTATTTTGACTAATTAATAGTGCATTAAATGTTATAATGTAGTCTTAAATACAAGATTAGAATAGAAAGTTATCAAAAACAAATTTAAGACAAGGGATCAAATGATTTTTATATTGCTGTTTAGTTCGTTCTATTTTGATTTGGGAAATGATATATTCTCTTAAAAAACCATCCTAATAATCTTCCTATAACAATGTGACATTTGATAAAATTAAAGAATGAGATTAGTAAAGAGAATTAATGAATTACACATGACATGTATTTATAACATCAACAGGATTATTAAAAAAAAAATTAAAAAGATTTATCAGTTTCCTTTTGATTTACCATCATCATAGTAATAAATGGGCATTTTGTTTACATCAACAAAAGAGATCAGAAGTCTTGTCATTATGGTTGGAGTTCATGGCGTGCCTACAAAAGAAAAATTAGTATTTATACTGGAATTTCATTTAGAAACTTTTATATATTAAGAACAATTTTATCATCATTACCTAATATTTTTAATTAGATTTGATAGCTGCTATCTATTCTCAAATTGCAGGACCATTATTCAAATAAATGTTTGAAGCAACCTAAACTTTGTTTTCTTATGTAGTTTTGTTTTCTTATGTAAATAAGCTTTGATTATGTAAATAATATCATTCATTACTAATTAATTATTTTTACAAAGAAGAATCATTGAGTAACTTCTTGACAAAGCATCCCCTTCAGAGACTAAACAAATTCTAAAATAATACAAATCCATGGTGTAAATTTGTAATAGATTTTTTATTTTTTTTAATATTAAAATGCAAAATCTACAAAATTATCTCACGTAGACTTTAATAAGACAAAACTAATAGTATATTACATAATAATAAATATTTTAGTTTAATAAGTTAAACTTTGTACAAATTATTATCTAAAATTTGATACTCGTACAATAGAATAGAATAGAAAATATATTGTACACTCCGATTCGTCTATAGATTTAGATGATATTAGATAGATGGAGAATACAGTAGTTTACAACCATTATCCAGCTTTTTTTACACTTGAAGTCTTAATTTGTCTTAGCTGGAAAAATAGACCCACTACCCACTTTTTATTTAGCCTTTTCTGATTCTTTTGATATCATTAATATTCAATTATAATCAACGGACTTTACCGCAACATTGATGGATACACACTTGTCCTGTTGCATCTATTATATCTTTGTGACTTCCTACTCCAATTTTTTTTTACATTTATACATATTGAATTTAGTTTTAACATTATCTTTTATTTAACGAGTCTGCAAAAACATAATTAAATAGGAAATCAATGGTACAACTATTGTGGAGAAATTAGATGATTATATATAAACAATCGTCAATAATCCATGGTTCAAGTAGTAAGACACCTAGGTTTTATACATGAGGCGGAAGTTCGAATCTTGCAGGTGTAAATTCATGTTCTATTAATCCGAGTTGTTAAGGGGATCCTAGTGGGGTTTTTCTTTTGACACCGTTGCTCGCGATAGCGGGATCCGATTTAGACAACCAACTATCCGCTGTCAAGTTAAGACCTCACCATTTGTCAGTAAAAGGCTTGTTTCTATTCGAAAGTCACTCGTCAACAAATATATATATATATGAACAACTATGATTATGTATATGTTAACTTGGCAGGCTACGATATCAGCATTTTAATCATTAGTGATTAGCGAATCAATATTGGTTTAAGAATTTAAGGCATCACAGCTGGCAACACCAACTTTTGGATTCTAAGGTTAGGAACATAAGATGGATGTCCCGCGATGCGGCGACGAAAATAGACAGTGTGCGAGGTGCCGTGACTCGTTAATTTCAAACCAATAAATGATAGCATAGTACCAGAAGCTCGTGAAAAACTAAACGAGTTCGAGTTTGGCTCGAGCTCGGCTCGTTTGTCTAAAAAAACTAAACGAGTTCGAGCTTGGCTCGAGCTCGGTATGTGACCAAAACTAAGCTCGATTACCAGAAGCTCGTTTAGGCTCGGCTTGATTAGTATATGAAGGCTCGTGAACACTCGTCTGTTGGTCCTCTTTAGGCATATTCACCATTGGGATCCCAAGAGAGTGGTCGGGATCCAATACACAACCCAACAGTAGAAAAGGTAGCAAAGAAATTGAATAAGACCCCGGGTCAAGTGCTTGTGAGGCGGGCAATCCAGCGAGCGACAAGTGTTATACCCAAATCAACAAACCCTGATAGGATCAAGGAAAACATGCATGTCTTTGATTGGGAACTCCCAGAACAGGATTTTAATGTGCTGAGCAATATCTCAGATCAGGTTTGTTTAGTGACAACTTATTTTTAGTGGAGCTTGTACACTAGATATTTAGCGATTTTAATGGTATTACTATGAAGCAGAAGCGAGTTTTGCACGGTGAAGAGCTGTTTGTGAACAAGAATGATGGCCCATACCGTAGCGTCGCTGATATATGGGATCATGAGGACTAATTCATAGGTAAAAGTATTTTGCTTCGTAACAGTTAGATTGCTTTACTCTGGTTCCGTACAAGTATGGTCGTAACAGATAGTTTACAGTGACGCTACTATCGTGTTGTCTTTTAACATGTTGATAGTATATCAAGAAACTTTAAGATGGATTACAATTTTGTATTTCAAACCAGAAATGATTCATATATGGAACTATAGAATACTTATCATATGATTCTTGGTGTGAGCCAACAATTTACATGTGCTGAACATCACAGGGAAAATACCAAGCAGACTCTCCCCAAAGCTGACTTGGATGTAATATAAGTTGCAAAACAATGTAGAAATATGTCATTTAGTATGGTAGTGTGTTCTGTCTGTTATTTGTAATATATTATGTTAAATATTTGTTGCTTCTCTTGTAGTCGAATTTAGGCAAGCAGATAACCTTCTGTTTACAGTCTTGGTGAGCAATTTCCAAGCATTAAATTGATTATAGTTCCATTTTAATGGGTTTACGTCTGCCTGACCTGTTATGCACCAAGCGAATGAAGAAGCCAAAATGAGCCCACAAAAACGACCCTGCCAGTTTCACCGAAGCACGTGTTTAATACGACCTGGACCAACCTACCTGATAACTAGAACTAAAAACAATCCAACATACATGGATCGGCCAACAGCCTATTCAAAACCAGAAACCATCTAGATGCAAAGTCGATATCACTGTTGTTCATGACTTTTGCAACCAGAAACCATGTAAAGCATACACTTGCGAATTTTGAGGCTAAGTTGCTAAAAGGATCATTCGGAACAAGGGCAAACTAATCTTATCAACTTTATTGAAACTTACTATAAAAAGTTAATACACAAGATTACCTTGTCAAATCATATTATTTCAAACATTTGAAAAAAAAAATCCTTAAAAATATAACTGAAAATTACGTTCTTTGGATTTTGAATAGTATGGAAGGTGGAGGAAATGACACCGCAGTTGGTATTAATTTGGGTACAACCATTACATAACGATACCGTCTACTGTTGCTTTCATTGGTTCAGAATGTTTCATCGGCGATGACACAGATTATTGATTAGGAGGAGATTCAGTGAACGCAAGTGCAGGAAGATATCAAGTTGTGCCTTTTAATACAAGGTCGTACGAATACACAGATTGTTGATTAGGAGGAGATTCAGTGAACGCAAGTGCAGGAAGATATCAAGTTGTGCCTTTTAATACAAAGTCGTACGAATACGCCAAAGATTGTTGTCAAAATGTCAGGGAAGATATTTCTTCCATGATTCCTGGAAAGAACGAAATTTCTGAGGTGCATCTTGGAAAAGTTGTCAAGCTGTGAAGGATGCTTTCATAAAGATTTTAAATGACTCACAATGTGAAGCTACAAAGGATGCAGGTGCTATTACTAGCTTAAACATCATCCACTTGAATGAGCCTACAGCAAGCAGCTTCAGTTGCATATGGTCTGGTCAATAAGTCTGACTTCAGTGAAAAGATAAATGTGCCTGTCTTTGATTTGGGTGGTGGCACTTTTAACGTTTTTCTAATGAGAACTGAAAAAGCAGGTACTTTTTAAGTCAAAGTTCTTTCCAGTTGCACTCATTTGCGAGGTCAAGATTTTGATAATTGCATGGTGGATAATTGTGTTAGTGAATTTAAGAGAAGATGGAATGAGGACTTGACGGGGAATCAAAGCATCGGTGTGGTTGAAATATGCTTATTAGAAACCAAAAAGAATTCTCTCAGGCACTACTCTGACTTCAATGATACTTTTAGCAATGAAGTCTGACAATATGCTTGATAAGTTTGGCAAAAGGTTTCTGTTGCTTGCCTGCTTCTAAAAGATAGGGTCATTTGACCATCGATTTGACTTATTTTCTCCTGAAAACCACCAAAGAAGCACTTAACTAATTTAGTTGAGTATGAATATGTGATTAAAGGGTGGGAGTGGAGTTAATCATCTAACAGTTAAAGAGAGAAAATGACTTCACTAAATTTGATGGACTGTACTTGCAACCCAACTTCGATCCCCATGAGTCCTTTGCAAATTATTATTACTAATCATCATTTCGTTAAGGTGTATCTAAGATCCGAATAAAATCTATGAACTAGCACTCACAAACACACAAACTAAAACAAATACAATCACAAAGAACAATGGAAAACTACGGTCATAAGATCCAACAAACATTATCTAAATTATAAGTTCTAATCTTTTTCGTACTTCATATTCATGTAGTACATGATGATGGTTCAAGGTCTCTCCTACCAGTGAGTGCTATAAATTTATCCCTAAATGTCAAAAGGGGACATTTATCAACTAATCTTGACCCATCATAACCTTCTTTAAGAAAAACAGTGCTCTTTGCACCTTTATTAGTAATGTAAAACATACCATGATGCTTAATCAAGCAAAGCAACAATCGAGCTGGTAACCGCAGTTCTGAATGAAATGCATCCAGTTGAGCAGAAGTCATCCGTTTCTCCATAGTCAAACTAAGAAGCTCGTGAAGCACTGCCACCACCCTTTTCCGAGCTTTAGGATCAGAGACTTCAAATCTCTTTGCATTCAAGTACGGTGAAGGAAAATCCATCTTCTGCCATTTCTCAAGTTCTTGTAGGTAACTCATGTTGGGTCTAAACCCAACAGGGAAATTCAACTTAAAAGCAAACGGGCCAGGAAAGTTTCCATCTTTTGAAATCCTGGCCCGTTTTGAATTCCCAAAACTGTCCAAGATTCTTTCACTCATGAACCTTTCTTCGCGGGCAGTAACCGCAAGTGAAGAATCCCATGTTCCCAACTCAAGATGAGACCTCCCATGCACATCTTTCACACTAAAATACTCGGGAAACTTCGGAATCATAGACTTCCGAAAATCACTAGGCAAACCCAATTCAGACCGAATGAAATCAATGGTTTCAAGTGGCAACCTACAATCAACCGACAACATTAACAACTTCCTCAAATTCTTAACCAAAATGGGTTCCATTAGTTCATTAACCACACCCTCTTCAGCAGCAATCTTTTTAGCTTTTTCACTAAGCATTACCGCAGGCGGCATTTTATGACCGCCACTCACATGAAAAATTGTCGGGTACTTTTCAATAACAGCAATAAAATTCCATTTTTGAATAAACCCAACTTCTTTTTCAAGATCCCTTAAAAGCAAAGACTGGTTCTTTTGTGATTGTATAATCGATTTCAGTTTCAAAATCGCGGTCGGTTTCTTTTGAAGGTCCATAGCTTTGTCTAGTTCATGTACTCTATGATAAACTTTCTTTTTTGGTCTTTTTCCTCCACTTGTTTTATGCATTATTTGAACCCACATAAATCTCGATTTTCCAAATAAATTTTTGTCACAAACTTTATTTTGTAAAGATGATCTTAAACATACAACAATTCTCTTCATTTTTAATTAAAAATAAATAAATAAATCTTGGCAAAATATCGAACAGTTGGTGTGCACAACTTATGTATGCGGTCGAACTGGGTATTCTCGTGACCGATTTCGACCATTTTCCGGCAACCGCAGGATGCTTACCTAGAAAAGATTTGGGTTTTTTAATACAAAATATAGAAACACAAACATTCATACATGATCATTTGGCAATGCCCATCAAAAGTTCTTTCAGGACATTTATCAAACACCTTATGGGCATTGATAAGAGAAAAAGAGGCTATTTACCTAAATAGAGAAAACAAATTTGAATAAAAATATAAACTTTGAAGGATTAGAATCGAAATGTTTACTTGAAGATTACGAATTTTAATTCCTCAGTTGTTCACCAGGGCTCGCTTTTTGGAATAAATTAAAACACAGTGGAGTAAATGCAGTCTAATTTTGAAAAGGGGAAAATAATTAGGATACATTTGAGTCAAAGAAATATTTAATGGTTTTTATTCAAAATAATAATATAACTTTTTTTTAATGACTAAGTACCAGGTACATTCGGGTCGTGTATGTGCGTTTTCAATTATTGTGATTATATTCTTTATTGATACGGTTTCGTTATGTTAGATTACCTGGGTTGAATCCATAACTACTTAGTCGAAAACCAATACCATAGAAGTTTGTCATATCAAATATAGATATTTATTTTGTGAAAAAATATAATAATAAAAAAACATAAAAAATGGAGCAAATCCAAAATAGGCCAAAAAAACAAATTCAAAATAAGCCCAAAGTAAAAGAAATTGGAAAATAAAAGAGAAATATATATATATATATTGAGAAGAATAAAAAAATCAGAATAAAAAAAATGTTAAAATAACAAATAAAAAATCATTTAAAAAGTTGACCAAATACAAAACAGATTTAAAAAATCCAAAAAAACAAATCTAAAATAAACATAAAGTAAAAAAAATTGAAAAATGAAAAAATTGGGTCTGTTGGCCCGTTACTATTCATTCGGTTGAATTTTAATATAGTATATAATATAATATAATATAATATAATATAATATAATATAATTGAATGTAATAATAATATGATTTTGATTTTTGTTACATATAATCTTTTTAAATTGACTGTAAAATAAATTGTGATAAGCTGTAAAAAATGATCGTGGTTTTTTTATATTGAGGTTGATTAATAAAAATAAACTTTTTTTTTTAAATGTACGGAGTTTAATTAATTAGGTTATCTGTGACTGTTTTGAGACTTCTTTCATAACCACCCTTAAGATTATATATAACCGAATTCAATTCAAACCTAAAAGCACTTGTAACAATTCCCAGAGTTTAACCATCAGATCACGTTGAAGGTGGTTTGTTTAGCATTTCTATGACCTTTTATTTTCAGAATTTTCCAATCAAAATCTCAATTTTTTACAAAGTAAATTACACAAGATATATAAACGTCTTCATGATTTTAGTCTAAATATGAATTGAAGACAAAGTCATTATTTTCTGTTTCTTTCGTAGTTGTTAATAAGAACTCCCCATTCTTCCAATCCAGATTCGGGTACGAAATTTCCATAAAAGCATTATATTTAGAGTTCTCAAACGTTTCCATACTATGAGAACTTTGGCCATCGAAATTGGTCATTCCTTTCATTTGAATGTTGTTCGAGTAGTTTGGCAAAAGGTTTCTGTTGCTAGTCATCGTGGTGTTAGACGTAGATGGCTGGTTCTTGGTGTAAATGATACCGCCTCGTGGTATAGGTATACCATGGTTGTGTTTGCCTTCGTAGGTTGTAATCACAGCGTGCAAGTCGTGTGAGGCTCGTTCTACAAGTTTTCGGACAGGACACCCTATGTTTGTGCACTTGTAGTAGCTTCTTGGATTCGGATTTCCTTTAACTACTTTTTGCCCGTATTTCCTCCATTTATATCCATCATCAAGAACATCAATTTCGCTTTTGGTTTCAATAACTACCCTTGGTTCTTGAATAGTTTTACTCCCAAGGGACGATATTGCTTCATTCTCGGCCTCATCCGTTTTACTGCAACAAAAGGTTGAAACTGTCATAATTCGACTCATTTTCTTTTATATATTCTTTAACTTGTACGTCTTATGATCATGTTTTTATTGGTGGTCTACTAAGTTAAAGTGATACATAATATAAAAGAAAGCAAACCATACCATTTCTTAGCCTTGGGTTCGTATTCACATTCGTTGCCTGATTTACCAAAGGAAGAGTCTTGATCACACTCGTCCTGTACAAAGGAAGCCGCAGAACTATTTGTTTCAACTGGATAGTCCAAAAACGTGTCTTGGAACGTGGCTAACGAAGATTTTCTCGTGTTTTGGGGCATTGGGTGATTATGTTTTCCTTTGTAAATAATCTCGGTGACATACCCATTCAAATCCTTCTCGACTTTCTTCTTCGTTGGACAATTAGGATAACTACATTTGTAGTAACTTCGAGGTTTCTTGCTTCCTTTGACTTGCTTTTGACCATATTTTCTCCAATTATACCCATCTTTGAATCTACCTTGTTCCTTATTAACTTCAATTGGGTCAAAATTGTCATGGTTTTGAGGAGGTACTGATTCTGGTTCCATTTTGCTAATTTCCCTTGAGAAATCAATTTCTTTGGATCGAATTTCGACATTCCAATCTAGAACTTCACTTTTCATAGATTCTACCTGTTCCAAACAAACCAGATAGCAGATTTCAACACTCTATGCTAGATTTCACTAGGGTAAAAAGTCCATTCTTTGGAAAGTTTCGGACTTCAGATTTAAAAGTCAAACATCTAAGTTTTTGACGAGTCTCTTATTTGCTAGCCACAAAAATAAAATTAAAAAAATGTATGTATTAATATATTCTGCTTGAAAATTTTGGCCATTCTATTCTGTAACTATATATTAGCATTTGACTTGTCCTAAACGTTTCATCATTCTTTTTTAATTATATTTTTCCTTATGCTATATGTTTGATCGTTCTTATCAAAATCCACGACACGATTTAACCACAATTAAAATAACATATATATATATATAGGGGAAAGGTTATGTAAAGCATGCAGTACCTATCTTAGGTAAAGTAAGGGGGGATTATGTAAAATTCAGGGGGGGT